>SJYV01025330.1:944916-978867 GCA_006410875.1 Neotragus pygmaeus
CTTTTGAACTGTGGTGTTGGAAAAGACTCTTGAGAGTCCCTTGGACTGCAAGGAGATCAACCAGTCCATTCTGAAGGAGATCAACCCTGAGATTTCTTTGGAAGGAATGATGCTAAAGCTGAAACTCCAGTACTTTGGCCACCTCATGCGAAGAGTTGACTCATTGGAAAAGACTCTGATGCTGGGAGGGATTGGGGGCAGGAGGAGAAGGGGACGACAGAGGATGAGATGGCTGGATGGCATCACTGATAGACGTGAGTCTGAATGAACTCCGGGAGCTGGTGATGGACACTGAGGCCTGGCGTGCTGCAATTCATGGGGTCGCAAAGAGTCGGACATGACTGAGCGACTGAACGGAACTGAACAGCCAATATCCAACAGCTATCTTAGGTGTTAAATTCTCACATACAGATTTTAGCTGAATGTGCATCGTAATTATATGGTTACACCAGAAATTGAGAAAACTGAGATTGTGGTAATAAGACATAGAGCTGGCACGTGAACCCAGGACAGTGCTTGGTCTCTGGGATCATAGCTGCCTTTGCCAGGAAATCTCTCTCCATGATCAATAACCTTCCTAGGTAGCTTCTGAACTCTTCATGTTGCCATTAAAAGCACGTGACTGTCAAGTCCTAAACCCCCTTTTCAGCCTTAGTTCTCACTTCCCACAAGCATGTCTGACACTTTCCACCTTCTCCCCCCATTTTTCTTGACATGATCTGTCTTGTCCCCGCACTATTACTCACTTGGTTTTGTCTACCTCCAAAGCTCATCCTAACAAAACAGAGCAGGACCCTCTGCTTCTTGTCTCACCATATCCTCTGCCTGCCTTTTGTCTATGGAGAAACTTTAGCTAAAGAATAAGTTTAATCAGAGAAGTGAGAAGATGCAGAAACAAAGGTAAACAGTCAAAGGAGACCAAATAATAATAGTTTAACCATTAAGCAAAGTCAAGGACCTTTTGTTCCTTCTCAGGGGCTATATGGAGAAGGAAATGGCAACCCACTGCAGTGTTCTTGCATGGAGAATCCCAGGGACAGGGGAGCCTGTTGGGCTGCTGTCTATGGGGTCACACAGAGTCGGACACGACTGAAGCGACTTAGCAGAAGCAGCAGCAAGGGCTATAAATAATATTCTGAGCTATCTCCTGTGAGCAGTCTTATATAATACTGAAACCCTCACCAAGTGGCAAAGTTAACTACACAATAACCAAACTGTAGCCGTGACATAAGCTGCCACAATTCCGAGAACTGGTCTCAAGGATATGGGAACAAATTGACCCTGGAACTGAAGATGAACTATACAATCAAGAAGATGCTGGTCAGACCACTAATGACCAATTTCAAGACTGTCAAGAGTGACTGTGCTGTTTCTGCATGTAGTTCCCTTCCTCAGCCTATAAAAGCTCTAGCCTATGGATTGTCATTGGAGAGGAGTCAGCCTTTGGACAGGTATCCATCCCCCAACCAGTTGCCAGCATCCAGAATAAAGCAAACTTTCCTTTCCATCAACCTGGCCTCTTTATTGGCATCTGAGTGGCAAGCAGCCAGACCCCGCTTTTGGTTATACTGATATTTTTCTCATGGTCAAAACTCTCCCCATGTCCCTGTTTCCTGAAATCCTGCCTAATCCGCTCAGACAGAAGGCATTTCTTCCTCCACATCCCCTCGATGTGTTCTTGTCCTATACCCTGTGGTTCTTCCCACTGTGTATTACAGCAACGTGTAGATATCACACTGAGTAACCTGGAGGCACAACCCAACTCTTAGGCGTTTTTCTTGCACGTAACACTGAGCTCTGTTCCTCATAGAGAACCAACACTCAATATTTGCTCACTTGATTAAAAATGCATTTATTGAGTATCTACTATGTGTCACAAACTATTACGTACTGGAAAGATATCAATGTCTTAACATTATTAAGACATTGAGTAGAGTGTAAAAATAAATACGTGAGTGAATGGATCAATAGATCATCAAAATGTGATTCTGTTTCAATGCAATCCATATTATATTCCAGATATTATTTTCTCCTCATCCTAAGGCATCTGAAGAAGCTTTCTGGAAAGAGGAACAGGGTCGGNATAAATACGTGAGTGAATGGATCAATAGATCATCAAAATGTGATTCTGTTTCAATGCAATCCATATTATATTCCAGATATTATTTTCTCCTCATCCTAAGGCATCTGAAGAAGCTTTCTGGAAAGAGGAACAGGGTCGGGTTAAATCACTTACAATATGAAAATTCTCATAGAATTACAGATTGCACTAAAGGCAAGAAAAGAGTGACCCAAACCACACACAGTCTCAGTTTAATGCAGTAGGATATATAAATCCAATTTTAGTCAAGTTGAGCTATTTTAAAGGCCCTGGAGGTGTTTGCTATTGTGAGACTCCTATGGTGAACTTGTTTCAGACAGTGACTACCCACCCTGCATGTATCACCTTGAAAACCCAGTTCCCACAAAACGGACTATCAGAGAAGAATCTATACATCAGAGATGCTGGAATAAATGACCTTGGACCTCCACACAACCGTGAGATTCCGAATCTCTAGTTCCAAGAGACACATACGGGGAGACGAAGGAAGGAGACAGGAACAAAAGCAGAGAACAATCAAAGCGGCAGGAGTGAGATCAGCAGGAAAACAGCCACAGAGTCAGGGGGGAATCATTGCCAAACAGATTAAAACAAGATGAAAGACTGGATGCAGGAAGCAAGGGGAGGCAGGGGAGGTATCAGAGTAAACACCATTAGCTCATTTCAAATAGATCCTTGTACCCTTGTTAACAGCCCAGAGAAGATCAACCTGCTGCCGATACGTGAGCGCTAAGCCGCCCATATTTCATCATCATCCCCACTTCAGTTCATTTCAGTCATGTCACTTAGGGAAAGACTATTTAGAGAGTTATATATACACTACCACATATAAAACAGATAACCAACAAGGACCCGTTATATAGCACAGGGAACTATACTCAATTATTTTGTAATAAACTGTAATGGAAAACGCTTGTTGAGGCTGTCAAGGTGGCCGGGCTCACCAGGCCTGGACAATAACTTTGAGGAGCCATAGGGCAGGAAAGGCAGGGGCCAGAGCTCTGCCAGTGGCAGGCCAGGTGGGCAGGAGATTGACCCCAGGGCAGCCAGCAGCAGCAGTGAAAATTCTTAAAGAGATGGGAATACCAGATCACCTTACCTGTTTCCTGAGAAACCTGTATGCAGGATCAGAAGCAACAATTAGAACTGAACATAGAACCACCGACTGGTTCAAAATTGGGAAAAGAGTACAACAAGGCTGCTTATTATCACTCTGCTTATTTAACTTATAAGTAGAGTACATCATGTGAAATGCCAGGCTGGATGACTCGCAAGCTGGAATCAAGATTGCTGGGAGGAATATCAATAACCTCAGATATGCAGAAGACACCACTCTAAAGGTAGAAAGCAAAGAGGAATAAAGAGCCTCTTGATGAGGATGAAAGAGGAGAATGAAAAAGCTGGATTAAAACTCAATATTCAAAAACCAAGATCATGGCATCCAGCCCTATCACTTAACGGCAAATAGATATGGAAAAAGTGGAAACAGTGACAGATTTTATTTTCTTGGGCTCCAAAATCACTGCAGACAGTGACTGAAGCCATGAAATTAAAGGACACTTGCTCTGTGGAAGAAAAGCTATGAACAACCTAGATGGCACATTAAAAAGTAGAGACATCACTTTGCCAACAAAGGTCTGTTTAGTCAAGGCTATGCTTTTTCCAGTAGTCATGTACTGATGTGAGAGTTGGACAATCAAGAAGGCTGAGTGCCAGAGAATTGATTCTTTCAAATTGTGATGTTGGATAAGACTCTTGAGAGTCCCTTGGACTGCAAGGAGATCAAACCAGTCAATCCTAAAGGAAACCAACCCTGAATATTCATTGGAAGGACTGATGCTGAAGCTCCAATATTCTAGCCACCTGATGTGAAGTGCCAGCTCATTGGAAAAGTCCCAGATGCTGGGAGAAATTGAGGGCAAGAGGAGAAGGGGGTGACAGAGAATGAGATCGTTGGATGACATCACTGACTCAGTGGACATGAGCTTGAGCAAACTCAGGGAGATGGTGAAGGACTGGGGAAGCCTGGTGTGCTGTAGTTCATGGGGTTACAAAGAGTCAGACACGATTTAATGACTGAACAACAATAATAAAGGAAAATAATCTGAAAAAGATTATACACACACACACACAACTGAATCATTTTTCTGTAAACATGAAACTAACGCAGTATTGTAAGTCAACTATACTTCAATAAAAATTAGGGACTTTCCTGGTGGCCCAGTGGTTAAAGAATCTGCCTTGCAATGCAGGAGATGCAGGTTTGACCCTTGGTTGGGGAACTAAGATCCCACATGCGTCATGCCAACTAAGCCTGCGTGCCACAGCTAGAGAAGCAGAGAGAGAGGCTGACTGCCACAACACGCACCCAGCGCAGTCAGGATTTTTTAACAAATAAGGAACACCGGGGCATATAAACACAATGGAGCCTTCCCAAGTGAAAGCTCACGGTGTCTAAGCTCTACTTTGAAACACCCCAGAGAAATAGTTTCAATTCAGAGTGTCGAGAGGGATACATAAAAAAGAAATGGGACATGAGTCGGTTAATGGTTGAAACTGAGCGATGCGGACATGAGAGACAATATTCTACCCTCACTGCTTTTAGAGAGGCTTCAGAATTTCCCCCCAAAATTAAAACACAGCTGAGCAAAGGGATCTCAGGAAGGAAACCAAGGATGATGAGCCAGAGCCAAATTCTGATGCCCTGGAGAGTTCTTCTTTCAAGATGAGGTCTTCATTGAGTTTGTTCTTTGCTGCTCCATCTCCGTGAGGAAGTGCAGGGTTGTGGACAAGCCTGAGTGGCTGTGTGGCCGTCTCATTACCACAGGATGGACCCTGATGTGCTTGGCTTGCAGTTTGCAGCATCAGCTTCCGAGAGCATCTCTTTTCCCACTAAGAGTGGTGTGGCTTACCCCCATAGCCAGACCGAAATGGCAGCTGAAGTTGGAGGTAGAGCGTGTTTGGGTTCATTGAGGAAGGCAGAGTCAAGCTTCTGGGTTAACAGGATCCGACAGGAATGCACAACTGCCAGTCTCTACACACGACCCCAGAGCTCAGGGCCCCTCTTTGCCCGGGGTGGGAGGGGAACACAGGGGCGCCACACTCTTAAAGGAGAGGAACGACATGTATTGATCTGCTTGTGTGCTGGTTTAATATGTGTAGTCCTTTTACTTAGCTCTGTGTTCCATGAGCTCCGGGACTGTTTCATTTTTTATTCAGTGTAGCCTGGGGTCTAACTCAGTGGAGGAGCGACGTAAATGTTTGTGGAATTGAAATAAAGTTGAATTGAAGACTGACAAAGCGGTCATTAAAATATACCCAAGGATTTAACTTGCCCAGTCCTTCTGTTCAGATTCACTCAGATCCTCTCTCCCTCCCTCTCTCTCCCTTCCCCAGGAGGGGTGGTTAATAATTCAGCAAACAATAGTGTATTCTGATGGCTCCAAATATAACAATTTAATTGATATTTGTTTCTGCAGCAGTGCAATATCTCATTTTCCCAGGAGGGCAGTTTTCCATTTCTGTCCCAGGTTTCTCCAACAAAACAGATCAATCCTGGGAATACCTGAAGGCCATTTGTTACAAAAGAATGAATGAATGTGGGTAGCAGGTTTGAAAAAGACACAATTCTGTAGCAATCAGGTTTTTAAACACTGACATTTATTTAGGGGTTTGTCAACTCATACATTATTGGGATAAATTCTAATTTATATCAGTATATAATAGGCAAATATATAATACCATAAATTGCATTTGTACACATAAATACAAAATTTGAGGTAGGGCCTCAAGAATAATGACTTCTTAAATAAATAATGCACAGTATATAATATGTACTCTATAAGATATATATATATGATGCATCATTTTTAATGTAATATATTTTCTTCATGTACAGTTAATGAAAAAATATAAGGACCTGGTTAGGGAACATATTTTTATTCATAGGCGACAGGACCACATAAGATGCCTGCATTAAGGACAATAGCCAAGTACGCAGTTAAAGAATAAACCTATCCCATGATAGGTCCATATAAAGTGCAAAAAAAAGACCCAAAAAATGAGACACAAAACAGTTCCTAGTCAGTTACTAAGTATCATCCTAACAATAAAATACACCTATAAGGCAAATGGTTACCTGAAGATGTATTTAATCCATGGCAGGCAAATCAAGCCACCGCTCCCTCTTCAGGGGTGATGAACACCCAATCTGAGAACACTTTCTCTTTGGCTGCAGGCTGCTTAGAGGTGACCGAAGCAGAGACCACAATTCAAAATCACTTGGCCTTTCTGTACAGTTGAAGCAAAATCCAGGAAAGATAGCTTTACTTTTGCAAATTCTCAGACCACTTTGCAGAGAAATCAGCATTAAGATTCGATCATCCAAACCTTTGCTCCCAGCCTGGAGGTTTCCTACACAATACCCAGGAGGAAACAGAGGCGACACTCATTCGCTGGCCTTGGCCTGTTTTCTCTGCAAGAGAACCTACCACCCAGCCTGAAGAAATGTGTCACAGACCCAAATCCAGGTAGCAGCAGCAGGATCTTGCCATCACACTTACATGAAGCAATCGTTATTGTGCAAGTCTCTGGCGAAAAGAACGATGACCAATGTCCAAGGGAACAAAGAGAAAAGAAAAAAATCCTAGTTTTAGGCATGGGAAAACCATGCTGACAGGTCAAGTTTATCAGAAGCACTGAGGCACATAGAGAAAATAGAATTAGAACTTAAAGGAAAACTCAACTCCAGTGCAACATTAGCAAAGACAACCCAAGTCTTATCCATTTCCGGGTCATTGTGTTCAATGTCCTTTTAAAGTGCCGCTCACTGAAATACAAGTTGACTCCATTTCTGACCTAATACACATTGGAAATTTCAAAGACGTTGAGGTCATCGAGATTTTGCATTGACCACAGATTCCATGCAATAAATAAATACAAGAGAGAAAGAGGAAAAAGACCAGACTGGACACATTTGTACATGACAAACACACAGCCTTAAAGAGATTAAAAGTTACTAATACACAAGACAAATAAATGTATAAGAAGCCACAACACCAATTGTGAAGGCATACACATATTTTTCTCCTTTAAGGATATTACAGGGTTACTGTTTTTAACATATGGCTTTTTTTTTTTCTCAGAATGGGTTTCTGGCATTTGTTGGTATTAGGAAACAATTTCACAAGTAGAAAACACCCCACCATTCTGCACAGTGAGCCAACGCAAGCCTTTCCTCAGCAACTCAGCTTTTGCCTCCATTTGAAGGGGATCTCTCAAGTGGCGCTTTATGACAATGCTGTTCATTTCATTTTTATTCATTCATTTTTTCCCTTCCACTTGATTGTGCATTTCAATAGCATGGAAACATCCATCTGGTCATATGCATCTCAGCGTCCCAGCCAAGTCCAGGGGAGGTACCGCGTGAACAGACTGGCCATGAGTGGAGACAACTCAGATGCCGAACACTGCTCTGGCAAGGAAAGCCTCGAAAGTTAAACACGACTGTAGAGAGACGAAACTAAACTCACAAGGTAACCATTCCCAGATAAGCTTAGAACCTTCCACCTTTAAGGACACTGTACTTGAAACTTGGATGCTGTAGGAAAAAAAAGTTTTAAAAACACAGACACACACACACACAAACCCAGTTGCTCAGGGAACAGCCCCTGGGTCTTAACTGGACAAATTGTAATGAACACAAATGTCCTGCCCCCAAGTGCAAAACGCACTAGTTAATGAGGCTGTCCCCATTCTCACAATGAATCGAACTTGCGGTGTGTACAGAACAAATCTGGCAGCATCCATGAGTTTACCTCACCCCCTTTTTAATCACAACAGCAATAATTAACAGAAACTGGGTTGGCATCCAGCATCCGACTCGAGCTTTAGCCAAGAGGCAAGAGAGGAAAGCCAGAAACCACACATCCTGATGCAAACCCATTGTTCCCATGGGAGGATGCTAACTGATTTCGGTGATTTTCTTCAATGTTCAAATTGGAAAGGCTGCAGATCCTTTCCAAACCAAAGCTAGTCCTCCTTTCCTCTCCCACCCCGTCGGAGACCAAGGGGAGAGGCTAATTTTTGGTACCACCGTGCAGGATCTGCTAGAGCCCTCGGGACTTCTTTTCAATATGGCTTTCTCGGGGAAACCAAGGTTAACGCTGGACAGGTCACTATGGAAAACACTGGGACGGGAAGGTCATGGCTCAGCTTCCTAAAGCTAAATCTAAGGGAAGCTTAGGGTTTAGTCTCTGTGATGGATTCCAGTAAGTTCTAGCTCTGGGAGGTAAGTAAGCAGAAAAAGGGAGCAGGAGGAGGCAGAACAAACACGCCTTGAAAACAAAAGAGATGAAAAACCTAGAGTTTGAAACCCATCTGTATTTCCTTTTGTGAAAGTTTCCACAGATTACTCTTCAAAACCTGAAGTTCACATGGCAAATGACGATGATATCTGCCCCAGAAAAGAAAGAGCTCAGTAAGATGAGCTTTTTTTTTTTTTTCTTTAACAAATGAAGTTTGGTTTTTTTTTTAAGTATTACTTCAAGGTCTGTTGTTGGATTTCATTACGGTTGAAAAGGATGAAAATGTCACATCAATATACAAGATTTGAACTGAAAACTTTGCCTGAGACCCTGTAATATGAAGACAAATAAGAAAATAATTGCAATGGTCTCCCCTAAGGAAACAATTTCAAGTTTAGATATTATTACTAGAAGGGGGAAAAAAAAAAAGACTATACTACACTATACTCACCATCTCTACAGTGATTCATAAGATATTTATAAGGACAGAAAACACCATTACAAGTACACACTACGTGAACACTTATCACATTTTAAAAATCTCATATATGCATGTTCAGGATACAAGAAGATAATAGAGGTTACAGCTTCGCCAATCTCTTTAGACATATGATCTGCTCTCATTAGAGTGTGATTATGAGTATTGTGAACTGGGAACTCTTCAAATGGTATCAGCTAAGTGCAGTCTTAAAAGCAATAGCTCTAATTGGCTCACTTGCTACTTACCTAACCTGCATGTATCGGAAACTTCTGTACATACAGTGAGCTAAAAAGTGCAGTGAGTGAGGGTGCTTTCTCTTCAATTCTCTACTTCTTTGATTCAATGGCTACAATTGGCATTGACTGTGAGTGAAAAAGTGAAGAGCAAAAATTGAGACATTATCTGTCTTTCGAGCGTTTGTGTCTGATATATATAACACATAGACAGAACCAGGGTAAGTCTCAGTTTCCCAGAGGTCGAGAGACAAGGTAACTACAGCTCATAGAAAAACATTTGGAAGAGAAGACATATGGGATGGTAACGTTGGACCACGGTGCTCGACGTATGGAGAAACCAGAAGGGCACTCTGGGATGAATGTATGATATCGGGCACAAGTACGTAGAGGAAAGGACCCAAAGAATTCACAACTATGGTCATTTAAAAAGAAAACCAGCTGAGGGAATAGAGCTGACTCTTCATTGAGGTTCTCAGCTTGCAGAGAGAAAGCATGCGAGTCCTTGGCGTATTTGAGATAGTTGGTCCAAATGATGGAAACAGAGCCCCAATCATGAATGGAAATGGGCACTTCATCACCTTGGGGGTGTCTGAATCCACCAGCCTCATCCTACTTGAAAACATTTTCTGACCACTGCCAACCCTCCAAAGATACCCTGCCCTGAACTTTGCATGCCTGAACGAAACCACGACATGGCTTAGATGAGTCCAAACCAACCGTCTGATTATCCTGCATCAGCCTGACTGGCCCCACCGGTGACAATCACAGGGGATGCTTCTCTACTGACCAACTCACGAACATCTACGTGTGACTTCACTGGGAGGCGCTCCCCTCGTTGATTCGAGCCTGTGAGGTAAACCCCACTGGAAACTGACGGTGTGGATGTGGGCAAACCAAGCTCTGTCCAGCTCTTGGCTGCAGCATGCAACAATATGTCCTACTTTTCTAAATCATCACTCTCATGCACAGTATAAACCGAGATGTGGGGAGAAGGAAGACGAAAAATGGGAAAACAGCTATCAGGGAAAGACAGAGAGGAGAAAGAGAATCAAGTCTGGGCCATCCCATGCCATCAGACTAGCACTGGGTGCCTAGTTCCAAATCCTTCACTGGCAGTTTGAGTCCCAGCGAAGAGGTCCCCAAGGGGTCGATCATGTTCTTGTAACGTTCCCCACGGTGCTGAGCTAAGAAGGGACCCCAGTCCGGCTGCGGCGAGCACACCAACTTCAGCCTCTGCAAAGAAGCCAAAGACACACACGGTCACAGAAGCAAAGCACCCTTTTCCTCCAGACACCACTCACCCATCCGCAGACTGCATGCGACCACATTTGCCAGAACACCTCCTGGAACCAAGAGGTCCTCAACCAGGAGAAGCAGTTAGGAAGACCAGCCCCATTAATTAACGAGGCCAGGAATGCATTACAGAGGAAACTTAGTTTAGTTCACCTGAAATTATTTACATCACCCTGCAAGCAATATTACAGTTGCTCAGGGTTTGCTGTGCACAAGATTAATAGAAGATAAAGGGCCCAGATTCTAATTATACATTTTTTCCCTCCAAATGGAGAGGATCCACAAGCTGCTCTCTCTACTGCCAAACACGGTCTGCAAAGGACATGTACTCAATTACTTTGTTCTAGTCTCAACAGTGAGTTGTTACATCAAAATAATTGGATTTTGTTTAGCATATTTCCCAAAAGTTTATAAATGGCCAGGAAAAAAAAAAAACCCTCAACCCCAAAGATACAATGCCTAGAGTGAGCAAAGATTTTAATTATCTGTTGACAAAACCAGAATTGAAAGAGACACATGTACCCCAATGTTCATCGCAGCACTGTTTATAATAGCCAGGNAAAAAAAAAAAAACCCTCAACCCCAAAGATACAATGCCTAGAGTGAGCAAAGATTTTAATTATCTGTTGACAAAAGTATACACTTCTGACTTGGTTCAAAAGTGTGGGTTCTTGCAGGAGAGCTAAAAACAATGGGAATGTCTCTAATCCTTCACCTGAATGTTTCAGGGAAAACATAATTTGACCGGAGCATTTTCTAGAATAAGGAAAAAGGCGGCAGATTTCTGACTACATCAGAGGGAACAATGATGTGTTTATTACCTATTAAAAAGAAGCTGCTTCTTATAGCTGTTAGTTTAATCTCCCCCTTAATCATCAGTTTGCAACATTTGTGTCCCAAATTAACCACAATAAATTTATACTACCAACTCATCAGTTTAGAGGATTTCAGCCTAAGACAAGGGTAGCAGAGTCTAACGCAGCTTCTGTTCAGAAGGAAAGAGGTTACTGGGTCAGGGAGTGGGCATCCACCTGAGGCTAGAGCAAGCCATCCTCGGTGCGGGGACCATGTCAATGCACCTTAAGGAGACAACAGGCAGAATTTCCTGAGGATGGAACCTGGACCAGTGCTTCAGGAAGAAGACTCCTGCATCTCCCTCTGCCAACTCTGCGTCCACCTTTAGTCCAAGAAAAACAAAGGCTACCTCCTCATCCCATGCACATTCATGTAGCCCATTCACTCACGTGCTCTCTTCCCATCTGCTGTTCCCCTCCCAAGCCTGCGTGAGATGCTCCAGGGCACTCTCTTCCTCAGTCTGGCTGACGGAGAGCAAACCCCACGCAGCTGTTCCTCACTACCCGCATCTACACGTGTGTTTCTTCACCTCATTCTCATCCAGTGCCTCTCAGGCTTGAATTCGCATCAGAATCACTTGGGGGCTTGTTAAACTATGGCGACCAGAGACCCACATCCCCAAGATTTTGGTTCAGCGGAGCAGAGTTGGAGCCTGATTGTTTACATTTCCAGGAAGCTCCCAGGCTTCCCTGGTAGCTCAGAATCTGCCTGCAACATAGGAGACCTGAATTCAACCCCTGGGACGGAAAGATCCGCTGAAGAAGGGAATGGCAACCCACTCCAGTAATCTTGCATGGAAAATTCCATGGACAGGGAAGCCTACACACAGTCCATGGGGTCGCAAAGAGTCAGACATGACCGAGGGGCTAACACTTGCACTCTTACGTTCAAGCTCCCAGGTGGTGCTGGTCCCTGGGCCAGGCCCTGAGTAGCACTGATCTGGTCCGAAGCAGCAGCCCGCTGGACCTCCAAGACAAGGCAGCACTGATCGCTTCCTAGCACATCTGAGCACCTGATTTCTCAGGAATAACAAAAGCCCGACCACACTTCACCGGAGGCTCAGCAAGTGGCTGTCCCTTACCATCCTCTCTGGAATGAGGCAGGGAGTTTTTGCATGAGGAATGGAAATGGGTTCAGCAAGGGTCTAACTAAGATAGGCATCACCTCATACCAGCCATGCCCTGGACTTTTCATTACATTCTACAGGGATGGGGACGTTACATTCTACGCAACACATTAACCCTCAGTTACGCCTAGTGATTTTAAATGTAACTGGTAATAGGTGTTTGGAGGGGGAGGTGCCTCCAACAGACAGAAATCAGGAAAGGGGAAATCTGCTGCATGGTTAACAACCAAACGCTGGGATTTAAACTCCGGGTGAAGGGAGAGGAGGAGGGAGCTCGTGGAGAGAAGAGACACCCTGATCACTTATTTTTCGGAGCCGTCACAGCTCTGAGGAAGAACACAATAACAGCTCGGCCTGCCAATAGGCGGAGCCCCTCCATTTGAGCAATAACACATAATAAAAACAGATTTAATAGAAATGATAGCAACTGTAACCACTTAATCACCCAGTCTCCCACTAGAATGTGTTTACCAAATCTTTTGTTTCATTTTGTTTTTTTTAAAGCACAGAACTCTCAGAGCTTCTCCCCTGGGAAGGAACGGCAGGCATAGGAGCTGATACAATTACCTCAATAAATCTGCCAGGAGCCAGATGCATTTTTATCACAAACATAATCGGGATCCAGATAACGGAGCAGGCAAGCATGAGCCATCCCAGCACCATGGACCAGTTAGGGTAGCGGTAAGAGCCATAGGTCATGGGCTCCCACTGGTAGAAGCTGAAGCAAAGGATAAACTGGGGGAAAAAAAGAAACGCACATGTTAGGTGGGGACGTGAGTATGCCCTCAACAGTCACGTGTCAGACCCCTGCTGTGAGCTGCCTGCTTTCATACCTATTATCTCATTTCCCCCCCATGATGATCCTGTAAAGGAAGTATTATTACTACATTTTACAAACGAACGAACTGGATTTCAGAGATGAACTGACACACACTGAGGCGATAAAGCTGTACTTGCCATCACATAAAAATTCAGCGATGCATGTGGGTGTCTATACACTCAGAGCGGCTGCGAGGACGAATTTAAAGGATGTACACCAGAGTGATTGGGGGGTGCAGTTGGGAGAGGGGATGGCGGGTGTTTTTAAGGGACTGTCTCTGCTTTCTATAACTGATAATCAAGCCTGAGTTATAAGGGGGAAAATCCACTAGGTTAGTGTGAAGAACTAATTGAATCTACTCTGCTTTCACCTTGAATAGGGAAAGGACCATCTCCAGGAGCTGCCTCTAAAGCTGGCCAAGTGGTCCCCGAGCAGTAGCTGAGCAGGAAGTTTGGTTCCATAATCAGCGGTGGGACAAAGAGAGGAGCAGCCCCGCCCCCCTCAAATGACACAAGGTGGATGGGCCTTGCCACCAAATGGCGAGCTGGGGACAGGCTCATCTCAGCTCTATCACTAACTAGCTGAGGGACCCATAAGTCTCAGACTTCTCTGCTATAAAACAGATCCATTTTACACCAGGTAGACAACCCAGGGGTTTTCTGGAAACAACAGTCTGCTATTTACACAGGGGACCCCTCTCCCATTTCTGTTGTTGGTATTTTTCAAAAAATTTTTGTTTCTTTGGCTGAGCTGGGTCCTAGCTGCGTCTCATGAGATCTTCAGTTGCAGCAAGTGAACTCTGAGTTGCAGCATATGGGATCTAGTTCCCGGACCAGGGATCAAACCCCGGCCCCCTTCACTGGGAGTATGGAGTCTTAGCCACTGGACCAGCAGGGAAGCACCGCCCCCTTCACTATTAAGAGAGGTCATGATGCGTTTTCAGCCCTTGATGTCCCCTCACCATGCACTTTGGCAGACAACAGTGATGAGAAACCCCTGAAAACTCGGTTAGAGCAGCTGCAAAGGAACAAAGTGACAGATATGTTGGGAAAACGAGGCATCAGGAAAGGCACCAGGGTCCTAATGGCTGTGTTGGGGGCGGGAGCACCGCCCTCAGGAAATGGAGTTCTCCCCAGTTTTCAACCCACCTAGGGCAGCCTCCGCCTAGAACAGCGCACTCGCCTACTTCCTCCCTCCTCCTCACCTCTCTTGTTCTATCTTAAGCAGTAGAAGAATTGCCTGAAAATGATTGGGGGGAATTATGTCAGGAAAGATAATACATGGAAGTGTTCTGGAAAAGTGGGAAGCATTATACAAACGTAAGGCATCTTTATGATTGCTGCAAAGCCCGGGCTGCCGGGGTAAGTGATTACTCCAATGCAACAGTAATTCAATATATGGATTCAAAGCAGCAAGAGCCTGAAGATAATGGTCGAAAATACTGCTCCTATAAGAGATATATCTACTCTAGGCCCCCTTTAGAACATTTGCCCCTAGAGTTATAAGCTTTATTAACCAGTCTATTGGAAATAGGGCTTAATATAATTATGGTAAGTTGCTCCATTTCGTTTACTGTATAAATAGCAATACAT
The DNA here is from genome assembly GCA_006410875.1 of Neotragus pygmaeus. Lineage (NCBI taxonomy): Eukaryota > Metazoa > Chordata > Mammalia > Artiodactyla > Bovidae > Neotragus > Neotragus pygmaeus. The sequence continues at coordinate 959,726 of SJYV01025330.1, forward strand.
CTGCTTATGTGTGCAGAAGTCAGTAACACGATCTGCCTATGTATACAATAATTGCATGCAGAATATTTATAGCTCTATAAATTCATGATGGCACATATAAAAATGATCAATTTTATTTCAGGGGTTTTGTCGTCATTGAAACCCATAATCTCAGCTCAGTCTAGTCTCCTACAAGATAACTGTGTTACAGAAGGGCAAATGGCCAAAGAGGAAGGGTTAGGCTTGGTCCTCTGATACCATTTCCTGTTACACAGGTATCATATCAAATTTATCTGTGTAAACTTGTTCTTGCCATCAATTTCACCCTGCCCAATCAGCTTTGATAAAACTCTGCTCTCAGATGAACCTGGCCATGAGAAAGGATAATTTAGCCACAGAGCCAGGTCCAACTGACATTCAGCTGATGGCAACAGAAGGAGATGCTGATGATGGAACTGACCGCTTCGTCTTGTCTCTAACTCCTAAACACAGAAGGAGGATTTGGCAGAAAATATCTTCTGGGACCTTGCCACAGGTTTCTGTGGTGAGTTTTATAATGGAAATTGAGAAAAGCACAGCACAGTTGAGGCACTTTCTCAAAAAACATAGCCAGTCCCTATTATCCCTTTTCTCTGAAAATCTGCTCCCAAAGAAGATTGGGATGATTGTAATCCAGAATTGGCCAAACTCCACTTGGAGATGAAAGCAACTAGGCTTTCAGAAATATATTAGAAGTGTGTTAGACAGGTATTATCTTGAAGCCTAGATAGCCTTGGATTCGATTCTTATTCTGCCCCTTGCAAGCTCTGTGGCCTCAGGCAAGCTCCTCAGCCTCCCCAAGCCTCAGCACAGGCATCTGTAAAGTAAGGAAAGAATCACCCAGCAAGCAGGGTGGTCGGGAGCCTAAAAGACAATGTTCTGAAAGAGGCTGCCTGATGCTAGAGCCCCACCAGTCATCGTGTTGATTATCAGTATGTGATATGTTTCTGCAGAATAGAGTAAGATTCTTTGAAGCTTAATCTGTTCTAAGACAGGAGGCAAAGGTCGAGAGAATCTGGGACAGATTCTAACTTTGATTTCACTCAAGAATAAAACGTGTGTAGTAGTAACAGGAGGATCTGGCAAAGCTCAGCAGAGATAGGGAAAACAGGAGAGGTAGACGGGGGCGAGGGAGGGGGCGCGGGCACCTCCTGTGTTCCTCTCTGTAGATGTCTAAACCCATCGGTCCTGAATTCAAGAAACTGAAAAATCTATCTTAATCCTTTTCAGCTCTCACGTCCCTGGTCTGGTGGGACTTTTCAGACAAATTGCAGCCTCTGATAGGTGATATCAGATACAGATACAGACGTGTACACAGATGTGGCTTCTATATAATGTCTCTTGTCAATGCCGAGGGAGGGAAATACTGGATGTTTTCTCTGTCTAAACTTCTTTTTCTGAAAGAAATTAAGCTGTTTTGATTAAAACGCACTTTGTGACAGTTTGGGGGTTGTTTTTGGATTTTTGGTTTTGTTTTAAGGAAAATATCTGTTTTCTTTACTAATTTACAGTCATGTTCCTTTAAAGAAGCTGTTACAGTGCAGCGAAACAAGGGTCTTAATCTGGTTTCTAGTGTCACCTGCTGGGCTTAGCAGGAACTACAGCCAGCTTCCTGCAGCCTTTGACCACAAACCAGGGAGGAAGAAAGACAAGGTCTCTTGACAATTACTGTGCTTAGAGAGTGGATGCAGGCAAAGCCAGAAGCTAAGTCACAATAAAGGAGCAGGTGACAGGACGTGCATGCGAGTCCCTATGCAGATTTACTGGTACAGGAAGGGCTCTGATCTTTAAGAAGATGAATGTCAGGTGATCTTAAAATGTCATCATCACACTTGAGGATGATAAGATAGTCCTCAAAAGTAATAAAAATGAACAATAAAACTCTAACTTCTGCTATACATATTAGCTGTATAGTGGCTGTGTTGAGCAGTGTTTAAAAGTTCTAGAGACAGACTTCCTGGGTGGAAACCCACGCTGTTGTTACTATTAACAATTCTACAATCCTAGGCAAGTCGCATAAGNCCCAGGGGTTTTCTGGAAACAACAGTCTGCTATTTACACAGGGGACCCCTCTCCCATTTCTGTTGTTGGTATTTTTCAAAAAATTTTTGTTTCTTTGGCTGAGCTGGGTCCTAGCTGCGTCTCATGAGATCTTCAGTTGCAGCAAGTGAACTCTGAGTTGCAGCATATGGGATCTAGTTCCCGGACCAGGGATCAAACCCCGGCCCCCTTCACTGGGAGTATGGAGTCTTAGCCACTGGACCAGCAGGGAAGCACCGCCCCCTTCACTATTAAGAGAGGTCATGATGCGTTTTCAGCCCTTGATGTCCCCTCACCATGCACTTTGGCAGACAACAGTGATGAGAAACCCCTGAAAACTCGGTTAGAGCAGCTGCAAAGGAACAAAGTGACAGATATGTTGGGAAAACGAGGCATCAGGAAAGGCACCAGGGTCCTAATGGCTGTGTTGGGGGCGGGAGCACCGCCCTCAGGAAATGGAGTTCTCCCCAGTTTTCAACCCACCTAGGGCAGCCTCCGCCTAGAACAGCGCACTCGCCTACTTCCTCCCTCCTCCTCACCTCTCTTGTTCTATCTTAAGCAGTAGAAGAATTGCCTGAAAATGATTGGGGGGAATTATGTCAGGAAAGATAATACATGGAAGTGTTCTGGAAAAGTGGGAAGCATTATACAAACGTAAGGCATCTTTATGATTGCTGCAAAGCCCGGGCTGCCGGGGTAAGTGATTACTCCAATGCAACAGTAATTCAATATATGGATTCAAAGCAGCAAGAGCCTGAAGATAATGGTCGAAAATACTGCTCCTATAAGAGATATATCTACTCTAGGCCCCCTTTAGAACATTTGCCCCTAGAGTTATAAGCTTTATTAACCAGTCTATTGGAAATAGGGCTTAATATAATTATGGTAAGTTGCTCCATTTCGTTTACTGTATAAATAGCAATACATCTGCTTATGTGTGCAGAAGTCAGTAACACGATCTGCCTATGTATACAATAATTGCATGCAGAATATTTATAGCTCTATAAATTCATGATGGCACATATAAAAATGATCAATTTTATTTCAGGGGTTTTGTCGTCATTGAAACCCATAATCTCAGCTCAGTCTAGTCTCCTACAAGATAACTGTGTTACAGAAGGGCAAATGGCCAAAGAGGAAGGGTTAGGCTTGGTCCTCTGATACCATTTCCTGTTACACAGGTATCATATCAAATTTATCTGTGTAAACTTGTTCTTGCCATCAATTTCACCCTGCTCAATCAGCTTTGATAAAACTCTGCTCTCAGATGAACCTGGCCATGAGAAAGGATAATTTAGCCACAGAGCCAGGTCCAACTGACATTCAGCTGATGGCAACAGAAGGAGATGCTGATGATGGAACTGACCGCTTCGTCTTGTCTCTAACTCCTAAACACAGAAGGAGGATTTGGCAGAAAATATCTTCTGGGACCTTGCCACAGGTTTCTGTGGTGAGTTTTATAATGGAAATTGAGAAAAGCACAGCACAGTTGAGGCACTTTCNGAACTGACCGCTTCGTCTTGTCTCTAACTCCTAAACACAGAAGGAGGATTTGGCAGAAAATATCTTCTGGGACCTTGCCACAGGTTTCTGTGGTGAGTTTTATAATGGAAATTGAGAAAAGCACAGCACAGTTGAGGCACTTTCTCAAAAAACATAGCCAGTCCCTATTATCCCTTTTCTCTGAAAATCTGCTCCCAAAGAAGATTGGGATGGTAATCCAGAATTGGCCAAACTCCACTTGGAGATGAAAGCAACTAGGCTTTCAGAAATATATTAGAAGTGTGTTAGACAGGTATTATCTTGAAGCCTAGATAGCCTTGGATTCGATTCTTATTCTGCCCCTTGCAAGCTCTGTGGCCTCAGGCAAGCTCCTCAGCCTCCCCAAGCCTCAGCACAGGCATCTGTAAAGTAAGGAAAGAATCACCCAGCAAGCAGGGTGGTCGGGAGCCTAAAAGACAATGTTCTGAAAGAGGCTGCCTGATGCTAGAGCCCCACCAGTCATCGTGTTGATTATCAGTATGTGATATGTTTCTGCAGAATAGAGTAAGATTCTTTGAAGCTTAATCTGTTCTAAGACAGGAGGCAAAGGTCGAGAGAATCTGGGACAGATTCTAACTTTGATTTCACTCAAGAATAAAACGTGTGTAGTAGTAACAGGAGGATCTGGCAAAGCTCAGCAGAGATAGGGAAAACAGGAGAGGTAGACGGGGGCGAGGGAGGGGGCGCGGGCACCTCCTGTGTTCCTCTCTGTAGATGTCTAAACCCATCGGTCCTGAATTCAAGAAACTGAAAAATCTATCTTAATCCTTTTCAGCTCTCACGTCCCTGGTCTGGTGGGACTTTTCAGACAAATTGCAGCCTCTGATAGGTGATATCAGATACAGATACAGACGTGTACACAGATGTGGCTTCTATATAATGTCTCTTGTCAATGCCGAGGCAGGGAAATACTGGATGTTTTCTCTGTCTAAACTTCTTTTTCTGAAAGAAATTAAGCTGTTTTGATTAAAACGCACTTTGTGACAGTTTGGGGGTTGTTTTTGGATTTTTGGTTTTGTTTTAAGGAAAATATCTGTTTTCTTTACTAATTTACAGTCATGTTCCTTTAAAGAAGCTGTTACAGTGCAGCGAAACAAGGGTCTTAATCTGGTTTCTAGTGTCACCTGCTGGGCTTAGCAGGAACTACAGCCAGCTTCCTGCAGCCTTTGACCACAAACCAGGGAGGAAGAAAGACAAGGTCTCTTGACAATTACTGTGCTTAGAGAGTGAATACAGGCAAAGCCAGAAGCTAAGTCACAATAAAGGAGCAGGTGACAGGACGTGCATGCGAGTCCCTATGCAGATTTACTGGTACAGGAAGGGCTCTGATCTTTAAGAAGATGAATGTCAGGTGATCTTAAAATGTCATCATCACACTTGAGGATGATAAGATAGTCCTCAAAAGTAATAAAAATGAACAATAAAACTCTAACTTCTGCTATACATATTAGCTGTATAGTGGCTGTGTTGAGCAGTGTTTAAAAGTTCTAGAGACAGACTTCCTGGGTGGAAACCCAGGCTGTTGTTACTGTTAACAATTCTACAATCCTAGGCAAGTCGCATAAGCTCTGGGTAACAGCTTCCCCCTCTGTAAAATGGAGATAATAATAATACTAACCCCACAGAACTCCTGTAGGGGAGCGATGAGATGGTACATAAAAAGTACTGTGCACAAAGGGTGGACCGTGGTTAGCATGCGGGAACTGTGATCACACAAGGCAGACTGATACAATGGGAAATATTCCCAAGGGATGCTCCAAGCGAAGCATGAGTCCTAGCTCTGTCCTCCACCCCTCCATCAGCCTTGCACCTTTGGACAGGGTGCTTCACCTCTTTGAGTTTCAGTTTCCTTAGCTGAAAGACAGGAATAATATCCATCCTACCAGCTCCCCAGACTCATCTGTATGTAGGCACACGTCTTGTTCAACATAAAGCATCGCATATGCATGCAAGATGCTGTAGGCATGATAAAGCATGCAGTCCTTACAGTTAAAATGGTCGGAGTCACAAAGGCCCAGCAGACTTTCCAGAAAATGTTTGGCTGGAATCCAATCATCATCTCGATATCTTCACAGAACCTTTGCAAGCCTGCAAAGAGAGAAATGGAGATGGAACACGAGGTGTGGTGGCAGGGGGTGAGATGGGGCAGGGGACAGCAGGAGCGCCCCTCACTCGCGTGCCATTGGCTGGGATGGCCCCCTCTTGCTGTCTGCATGACCCCTATTATGTAAGAAACCATCAGACAGGCGACTCACTGCTGGGAAGCTGAAGGCAAATGGAATGTTTAAATAGATAGCAAGCACTCTCTGCAGTGAAGTTCAACGCGAGGTATCATCCCACGGGGCCAGGTGGAAAGCTCCATCCCAGCCTAACCCAGGCATCTCCATGCTGCCACAGTCTGACACAGCCACCTGTGTGGCTGTTTTCACACGTGGGTTCATGGGTTCAGCAACCAACTCTGGCAAACCCAATTACAATCATGATCAATAAGCACAGGGTATTATGAAAGCCTTGGGATTTCAAGGGAGACTCACTGTATGTTTCTTTTTATCCCCCACCCTCCCAAGGATGGGTTCCCTGGTGACTCAGCTGGTAAAGAATCCGCCCACAATGTGGGAGACCTGGGTTCGATTCCTGGGTTAGGAAGATCCCCTGTAGAACAGAATGGCTACCCACTCCAGTATTCTGGCCTGGAAAATTCCATGGACTGTATAGTCCATGGGGGTCACAAAGAGTCAGACACAACCGAGGGACTTTCACTCACACCCAAGGATTCTCCTCCATGAGTCAGTTTATCTCTGCTCTATGGAAGATGTAAGGGCAGGCAAGAACCAATGTGACTTCCACGTGGCTATCACCCACTTTGTTGAAACTCAAAAGACTGTGGTCTTCTTGGTCACTGATCAACACAACTAGNATGGACATCTAGGTTGTTTCCATGTCCTGGCTATTATAAACAGTGCTGCGATGAACATTGAGGTACATGTGTCTCTTTCTATTCTGGTTTCCTCGGTGTGTATGCCCAGCAGTGGGATTGCTGGGTCATAAGACAGTTCTATTTGCAATTTTTAAAGGAATCTCCACACTGTTCTCCATAGTGGCTGTACTAGTTTGCATTCCCACCAGCAGTGTAAGAGGGTTCCCTTTTCTCCATACTCTCTCCAGCATTTATTGCTGTAGACTTTTGGATCGCAGCCATTCTGACTGGTGTGAAGTGGTACCTCATTGTGGTCTTGATTTGCGTTTCTCAATAATGAGTGATATTGAGCATCTTTTCATGTGTTTGTTAGCCATCCATATGTCTTCTTTGGAGAAATGACTAGAGCAGCGTTTTGATAAAGAACCTTGAAGGCTTGAACATTCCAATATTGTGACAGTAAAGATCCAGTTGCCAGATGGTATTGTATTTAGAGACTCATTTTCAGGCCATTTTTCTCCATCCTCGTAACTTACATAAAGGCCAGGTAGTGTTACAGAAGAATTTGATTTCACTGTTCACCTTATCTGTTTGTAAAACATACAGTCTTTAAGGATACATTCCAGGGCTGTTTCTTCTGGCTTAAAGGAGGATCCTCCCATGCTGAGTAACCTGCAATCTAGAATGCTCCTAGAAATGAAGCCCAGCATCCCGGAAGACATTCACTGAGCATTTTTACAGAAGGGGGTCAGAATGTGCTCTGAATTCTCTTCTTACCTAATGGAATTTTGAGGGTCTCTACTCTCCCACAGATTCCTAACCAGATGTAACTGGTCAACCCAGTCCCTTGCATGATGGGTCCCCAGGAGGGGACATTTGAACCAGTGCCAGTATATTGTCAGGACTCGCCTTGAGGGGAATCTGTTGTCTGTGAGGCAAATGTCTATACCAGTTTTCCCTATGTTGGGGTATATTCCTTGAGACTGAACATTTATAAAGCCTAGAATGTGGATTGTGGAAGTGGCCAGCCCAGTAGGCAGTCACGTGTATCAGCTGCCAAGGTCTGGAGCGAAGGCGGTCCTAGAAGTGCCAGAAGGTACTCCTAGAGGAATTGGAGTTGGGCTTAGTGGACAATGCCATGGGGGTCAGAAGATGAGGACCTGGAGGTGGGAATATTCTCATGGGATTTTTTTTTGGACCTAGAGTAAGGTGAGAGACTAGACAGCAAAAGAACCCAAAACTCTTTCCCCTGTTTGGTGGATGTGATTAATGTGGAGACGGCCTGATGATTCTGTCTAACACAGGCAACAGCAAGTTTGGACAGTGTTTCCCACATAATTTAACATACCAAATGATCCCAGTTAGTTTAGGATCTCTTTGGTGGATGCTCTAGGGACCCTTTGAATCACCCCAAAATTAGCTAGAGGTCAAAAGAGCTCTAGTTAGAATTTGATATTGGAAAGTTTGTCAAAGATCTCAAAAAGTTTTAAAATACCCAGTTTGATAGAATAATGGGTCCCTGTGAAAACAATTATTCCTTGAGCTAAGGTGAAAAATAAATTTCAAAAGTAAATACAGATACTTATATGCAGCCACAGGAACTCACATGATATGATAGCAAAAGGAGTATTCCAGGAAAACTGTTCTTAGGAGAGCGAGAGAAACCAAACCCAGTCAGCCTANTGAAAAATAAATTTCAAAAGTAAATACAGATACTTATATGCAGCCACAGGAACTCACATGATATGATAGCAAAAGGAGTATTCCAGGAAAACTGTTCTTAGGAGAGCGAGAGAAACCAAACCCAGTCAGCCTACTGGACTGCATCAGCCTACTCTTGAGAAAATCCATTTACCTAATTCAATTCAGTCCAACCTTAGAAAATCCTGACCACCGACAAAATTCTTTTCTCAATGTTCCTCTTCTGTGAACCTCCTACAGCTTTCTGTAGCCATACTTTGTCTCTTATTTCCACTAAGAAGTAAGCAGCAAGTCACTCTTTTTCCTTTCAACAAAATGTATTTCCATTCCTCACATCTTCTTTTCTGAAAACACGCATCCTTCTTTTCTTAAGCAGCCATGAACTGTCTCCTATATTAACATTTGAGAAAGCACATCTCAGGGTGGCACCAAACATTGTTAGTTTCTCTCTCACAAGAAGACAAAATAGGTAAAATTTGACCTGTTTAGCAATCAATGTTCCCAATATTTTATCTTATTTGAAATGGCTTGGATATTCAACTATTTCCTATCATTTAACCTCATTTAGTTTCAACTTACTTTAACTGGAGAGAGTATTTTAGGTGGATGTTTCCAAAACATAATTATTGCTATAGAGTTTATCAAAAAATTCTTATCACAGTCACATTTACTTAAAAATTTAATCATATCAGCTAACTTTCCCTGTTAGCAAATTTCATGACATAAACAATATACACTTACTGACTTTCAATAACCCTCAGTTCAGTCGCTCAGTCATGTCTGACTCTGTGCGACCCCATGAATCGCAGCATGCCAAGCCTCCCTGTCCATCACTAACTCCCGGAGTTCACTCAGACTTGCGTCCATCAAGTCCGTGATGCCATCTCATCCTCGGTCATCCCCTTCTCCTCCTGCCCCCAATCCCTCCCAGCATCAGAGTCTTTTTCAATGAGTTAACTCTTCTCATGAGGTGGCCAAAGTACTGGAGTTTCAGCTTTAGCAACCTTCCNCCACTTGTCCAAGTCCCCTCATCAAGGCTAACGCTAGAGGAATTGATCTTGGAGCCAGGAACTTGTGCATAGAGATCCGCCTGCTGCATCACCTTGAACCTGGAGCGGTAAGAGAGCTGCAAAGGGATCAGAGCAACAGCTTCTCCCTGAGCTAGCAGGAAAACAAAACTGCGGTGAACTCATAGTTACTGTTTTAGACTCAGACACGCAGACCTGGTGCCCAGAAAGGGGCCACCACAAGCTCCATATAACCAGCCAATCCTGAACTGTTTAGTCAAGGACCTGCCTCACCAACCAATCACTTTCGCCCGTGCAGCTTTGTGGCCTTTGTCTTCACGAACCACACCCTTGCCTTTGGCCTGAGTATGGTCTTCCAGGGACTGCTCTCCCCGCTGTGTGGCCTGGTGCTGAGAAGGGTGACACCTCGGATTAACGGTCTCCTGTTGCCATTTTGAACAACTTTTAACATGGGGTTCCAGATTTTCATTTTGCCCTCGGTCTCACAAACTAGGTCTCCAGCCCTGTGTGTACCTCCAATTATTCTCTAACAGTTAATGTGATGTTTTGGCTGCATGGAGCCAAAATGCTATGTGTGAGCTTAGATTTTCCCTGCCTGGGTTAGCAACAAGCTCAATACTAAGCCTCAGTTCTTGCTTTCGTTTATGTTCTTTCATTTCTGAAATGCCATCTTCTCGAGCCCTTTTCTGGTTAGTCTGGCCCTCCTTTATCTCTGGGCAGCCTTAGGGCTCCCAGCCAGGTAAGAGTCATTGCCTGCTGGAACTAACATCCTTCACAAGGACGGAGAGAAAGACAGAGTGTGCGTGGGATATAAAACAAGTCACTGACCAACGTGGAAGAAAACAGAGCAAGACCACTGAGCACATTGTGATCTGCAGGAAATGCATGGTGTAGAGCAAGCAAATTACCAGGCACGAGGGCTCTGTGGCAGCAGGTTAAGGCCATGGTTTCCCCATCAGGGAGTCCCTTTGGCTCTCAGGAAAGTACAAATCACTTTTACAAAGCAACTCTATTAGGTAAAGTTCTGTTAAAGAGATTGTTCCTACACCAAACTTGGGGAGTTCCACTCCTCTAGCTACCACAAATCCGGATATTGGCCTTTGAAGAGCATTGTCTTGAGAGCCTGAATCAGCTCTTTTGATCTAAAGATAAAACTTGAAAGTTGTACCCAATGTATTTTAAATGTTTGAATGGCAACCTCTAGAATCTAGACTCTAGAGATCATTAGAACCGAGAAGAAAACACAAATCTCTGCAATTTGTCTGCCTCTTTCTCAGATTCAGCCGCCAGGATGATCAAATCAGTCAAGTTCATTTCCTTTCTTCATGGGTTCATGTGGAACTTCCTTACACTAACCTGCATTTGTTTGGGGGCTCATCATCTCAATAAAGAATCCACTGTCATCTGGAGCATACATCATATATTTGTGCAAGCTTTTCTTTTCACCTCTAATAATGACGTTAGCTTCAAATATTTTAAGATTCCCTTCTTAGAATTCCCTCCAGGTCCAAATCAGAGGGTCACACCCACATGTGACAATACAGGAGTCAAGTTCAACCTGAGCTTAGCACAGAGTCCACCTAGTCCTGGGAGCTGGCCCAGCACCAGCCTTCTAGAGCCCAGGTAATTGCCTGGGTGATCCCCCTAGGAAGGCTAGCACTTCCCAGGGAAAAAAGCACTCAGGATTTACTTTTTCCTTCGGAACCAAAAAAATCTACCAGCAGATTTATATGAGGGCTGGGAGGGAGAAACAGAAATGTTCAAAGGTTTCTGTTTTAACGGATGCGTGTAAACCACACTAAACAACCCTGTTTTATTGGAAACAGTCATGCAAATGTGCCTTTTGTGGGCAATATCAGGGAGGCTATAGACAGCGGAGGAGGTCAATGAGATGGCTACCTACACTTGGACCGGTGCCACAACGAAGTGCCTTCCTGACTTTGCCAACAGACCATCTGGCGACTTCAGCTTGTGTGTGGACCCACAAGGGCTCAAGTTTCCAAAAGAGAGCCCCAGAGGCCTCTCCACAGTAACGCCTTTGGAATCTGGGCAAAAAGTTAGGATTCACTGTGGCAGACTGGCCGGGTTTCAGCCACTCTCTGCTCAGGTAGGAAGCTCTTTGAAGCCTTAGCCTAAATGCAAGTCTTCAATCACAGCGTCACTGCAGGCTCGAGGCTGTCTCATCACCCCAAAGTGCTGGCAGTTTGGCCTCTGATGCCATCAGGACAGCTGGCATGCCTGCCCGCTTCTCTGGCCAGAAGCTAAACTCTCTCTGCAGTGGGGATGTACACTCCAGCTGAGATAAACTCTTCTTCTGCCAATGCCCAACAATGGCTGCAGTGTTTTTCTGTTTCTGGGGCACTCAGGTTTTACTTGAGAGGTTTCCTTTTTATATCTTGACTGCCCATCACCCTCCATTTTGATGTATTTTTCAGTAAAGCAAGAAGCTGCTGAAGCCCTGATGGGCAAGAGGCTAACCATTACATTAAAGGCAAAAGGCTCTTGAGCACATCCCTGCATCCAAGTGATACCCTGCCTTTCCTTTCACCATCTCTTTTTGGTTTTGAAACATAGTGGGTCTTCTGACTTGGCATTTTTCCTCTATAGTAAATACCTCCTGGTATTTATTATAGGGGCCTTATCTATATTAGGGATGTCCCTGTGAGGCACAGGACATCAGCGCCACCCCCATAGGACTGGCTGCTGCTGACTGGTGGTATACAGGAGGGGCTCAAGAGGTCACCCGGTGAGACTCAACCCCACCCCCCAGCCAAGCACAAACACCTCTCCAGGAAGGGCAAAGATGGCATCTGCTGATTTTTCCTATTCTTCTTGAGAATGGCCCCACTGATTATAGGATGCTCATTGCTATGGTGATGCTGCTGCTACTGCTGCTAAATCGCTTCAGTCACGTCCAACTCTGTGTGACCCCATAGAAGGCAGCATACCAGGCTCCGTTGTCCCTGAGATTCTCCAAGCTAGAACACGGGAGTGGGTTGCCATTTCCTTCTCCAAGGCATGAAGGTGAAAAGTGAAAGTGAAGTCACTCAGTCGTGTCCTACTCTTAGCGACCCCACGGACTGCAGCCTACCAGGCTCCTCTGTCCATGGGATTTTCCAGGCAAGAGTACTAGAGTGGGGGGCCATTGATAGGAAGGGTTAATTTATAAGGGAATTGGAAGTTTCTTCCTGGGAAAATCTGGGATTGAGATCTTGCATCACAGGCTCCCATGATGCTAATAAAGTCTCCTAAGAAACTATGATGGGGCTTTCCTGGTGGTTCAGATAGTAAAGAATCTGCCTGTAACTCAGGAGACCTGGGTTCAGTCCCTGGGTCAGGAAGACCCCGTGGAGAAGGAAATGGCAATCCACTCCAGTATTCTTACTGGGAAAATTCCATGGAGAGAGGAGCCTGGCGGGCTACAGTCCACAGGATTGCAAAGAGTTGGATACAACTGAGCAATTAACATACACACACACACACACACACACACACAAGGATCTGTGAGGTTCTCTTTTCTCACTATAGTATCAGGAGACCATCAATGAAGCTACTCCTCACCTCAAGCTGCGTATTAAACATTCACTTGTCAAGGGCATGTCCCAGTTCTAGCAGTTTCTGATAACAAAGTTTCACCTTCGATCGTCTTTTAGATCCAAGTGATTGAGGCAAGTTTCGAAATAAAGGTGCAGCTCTGTTTCCTAAATAGCTGCAATGAAGCCTTTGCCTTGTCTTCTTAAATAGGAGAAACCTGCCAGCCACGGATGCCTCAGCGACACTCAGTTTGGCCTCAGCATCCGTCTCAGTAGTTCCCTTACCGTACACATAGGAGATCCCCACGAGCTCAAAGATGGCAATGATGACGAGGGCATAGGAGGCGGCATACGTGTCCACAAGCTGAAACATGTAAATTCCACCCTGGCAGGGATGAGAGACAAGCAAGGTCAGTGGGCCTGGATCCAGGCTGTGTCCCACTTCCAGCAGCCAGTCCTTCCAGCCTGAGCAGGGTCACGTGCCAACAGGAGTCGAAGGATCCCTCCTCCCCTGGAGAGGAGCAACTTAACTCTGGTCAAATAAGCCAGAGGCCTTGCTGTGTTAGCAAAGCAGTCCCTTGAGAGACTCCCAAGCTCATCAACAGCACAAGCCCAGAAAAGTGATTTAACATCTGACTTCAAAGGCAGAGGTCAAACATTCGAAGATGTAAATATGAAAGCAGCCAGACTGCATCATTTTTGCTTGAAGCAACAGATGGCCATTTCTACCCATACACCTGCATGTGACTGATCTCCATAAGTCCTTCAGGTGTCAATGGGCAGTCCTCACACATCTGTCAATGGGCAGTCTTCATACATTCCCCTGCATCTTTACCCCACTCTTACATGAGGTTTAGAGAGCATCTCCTTTCAATGCATCATTTTACAAATGAAGGAACCAAGGCCCAGCGTGGTGACTTGCTCAAGGCCAGAGACACGGCAAAAGCAATATACATATACATCAGGTGAGCAAATATTCATCTTCCCAGACACTCAGTACCAGAAGAAACTCCAGTGACTATAGATATTGTATATTACAAGTAACCAAGCGGAAATGCCTCTGGCCAGAGAAGCTGGATTTCCATGTATTTCATTTTCGTCAAGTAGGACACACCTGTCTCGTTGGCTCAAGAAGGCTACGTCTCAATTATGAAGATGCTAGAAGTATCTTTAGTAGCCAAAGTGACATATTTCCCTCTGCGGTCAGAATCTCTAATGGACTGGTGCCATCTGCTTGGAAATGGCTATGGTTTGGCTGTTATTCTAAGGTCTGGGAGTTAAGAGTAAAGAGACGGAAAAGCCAGCAGCCCCACCTGCAACCCGCCCCCATCCTAAGCCTGTGCCCGGCAGGTGTCTTACCTGAGTGATCATTGGGAAGCCCATGATGAAGAAACAAACGCAGCAGCCCAGAGTAAAGACCGGTTTGTGAGTGCGCAGGTACTTGGGGAACTCGTCCGAGATGGAGGTCACTATGGTCTCGATGGTGGCAAACTGGAATGAGGCCAGAGAAGGAATGCCTGAGACACTGCCCAACCCCACAGGCTCAAAAGAGTCCTTTGTGTCTCCCACCAGGCCAAGTGGCATTTGTATGAGGACTGGTCTTTGGGGTTGCTTTCCCTTGACGAGTCTAAAGGATCTTGCTGGGGTCCAACCCACAAGGTCAGCAAGGGGAATCTAAGCAGGATGTGAACCTTAGAGCTATGTCTCCAGCCCCCGGAGACTGCACTCACATCCATCCACTAGGATATGAGATGTAAATTCCTCTCCTCCCGTTTACATCGCATTGGATCTTCCACTTGAGGGAAAAAACCCTCCTTGCACCCAACTACTAAACTCTGAGCACCTGTCAGCATGATTTGTAGTAGTCTCAGCCCCAGAGCAATTTCCCTAAAATTGACTTCACATTATTCTCCCTTATCTGGCCCCACAGGACTTGTTTGGGCAAAAGGACACCAAAGCAGGAAGAACGTAAGTAAAACTCGCATGGAAAAAGGAAAAAAGGAGAGAGCACAGCTCCTTTGCACCTTCCCCGGAGTCACCCACAAATGCAAGGTTATTCTGAGCTTTGGCCAGGTACCTCACCGTCCCTACCAATCGCTTCAGTAAACACTAAGATAATGCTATGCCCAAACCCTGCCACGGGCTGGATTATAGAGCCCCAGGAGAGGGGTCTTCAGGAGGAGGACTGGAGCAGAGGTCAAAACGGGACACTCACCATAGTGTCAAGTCCAAGAGTGAGGAGCATCAGGAAAAAGATGATGGCCCAGAAGGGAGAGAGGGGCAGCCTGGTCAAGGCCTCTGGGTAAACCACAAACGCAATACCTGGTCCTGGAAAGAACAAGACAGATGACTCCAGGCAGGTCCTGCTCCAAGACCCCTCTTCCTGGAAGCCCACCGGGTCCTCTCTCCATGGCAGTCCTGAGTCATTTACAGGAGAAGCTGCTCCTTCTGTGTCCTACGTTTTTACTCCTCTTCATCCATTTCCCAAATTAAACCTCAAACTAATTGAAGGGAAGGACTGGAGGAATTAGGTCCACATCTCAAGAAACTCATAGGAGAGTCTCAAAAACAGTGGCAAAGCAGAGACTCAGGGACGACCCAACACTACGGCCAGGCTGTGTCCCATGCAAATAAACACAAAAACCTCCATGTCTATATTAATGGGTTTGAGGAAGGATGTTCTCCCTCTAGAACAGTGGAGATTTTGCTCCCCAGAGCATATACGGCAATGTCTAGAAACATTTTTATTCTCATAACCAGGATTTTTGATTCTCATAACCAGGATGTCTTGGAGGATGATTACTGGGGTCTAATGTGTAGAGGCCAGATGCTGCTAAACATCCTTCAATGCACAGCCCCCACAGCAAAGACTTACCCAAGCATGCTGAGATTCAGAAACCCCGCTATCAGGGCTAAACATTCCCAGAATGACATCATTTCCCCCTTTTGCTACCCTTCTTCTCAGTCACTCCTCCAGGCAAAGCCATGTATACAAAACGTGAATCAGTCTAATGCTTTTAGGATCTTGCCCTACAAATGCTTGGTAAACATGGGGCTGTATCAGTCCACAGATAATTAGGTAGGGATGAGAGAAACACACGAGTTAAGAGAGTTTGGACTCTAATGGCTAGACAGTTCAGGGTCCAAATTCAGACTCCATGACTTGCTAACCGTGCAGCCCTAGAGAAGTTAGTTTATTGCCATAAGCCTCAATCTTGCCTATCTGTAAAATAGGGATAACAAGAGTTCTTCATAATAGGACAGTCACAACGAACAAATGAGGAAGTGCAGGGAACGCCCTGAGACCAGGGCCTCACACATCATCAACTCTCAGAATATTAGCTCTTCTTAGGAGCAGACAAGGGACTTGGAGATCAGCAGCTCTGATCTGGGTCTTCCCAAGAATGTCGTGCGTGGTCTTGATAGAGGCTGTCTGAGTTGCGTTTTTCTCTGCTAACATAAAACCCTGCCAGCCGTTCCTACCTGCCTCATGGCCTCACTGGGAAGATGGTTAAAGATGCAGCAGTTGTGAATTTCCCTGTAAGTAGAAACCTACATGATAATGGGCAGAGACCAGGGAATGTCGGGGTAATCCACGGCCAGGGCACGTCTGGAAGCCAGAAATCGCAGCACCTGGAGTTTTTATAACTCAGTCATAACAGCCGTTTTTTCAAACTGGAATTTATCAGGTTGTTAGCTCCTAATGTTGCCAAGGGCTTTGGGTATTTAAAATATAAAGTCTGGAATGCCTAAGATACCCTCATTTGATGCATTTATTGAAGAGAAAGTAGAAACAGCCTCTGAAGACTCCCTGAGAGAACCATAAAAAAAAACTCAGTATTAAACTGCAGTTCAAAATTGGTCTCAAATGCAGCACACCGAGGAAGCCAGTTCAGTTTAGGCTCCTAAAGTGGACAAGAAGGTCTTAAAATGCCACTGCCGGAGGACCTCGGCTGATTGCTTTAACAGGATTCTGGCCATTTGCACATTACTGCTTTTTCAGGGTGGAGAAGGATTTCCAAATACCTGACCTGTTTCTATTTTGATGGCCTCCCTACTACACAGGGTAAATGCATCATGTTCAAAAAACTCCGTTTATCCAAGATGGCTAGCGAGTGGATTTTTTAAATACATGTTTATAATATTTTGCAGAGTCCGGGAAGAGGGACTGCCTGAGCCACAGCAGAGCTTTCCCTGGGTGAGGCCAGTGTGTCTGACAGAGGCTGAGTCCTGCCACTTTCAGCAAAGCCCAGGAGCTGGAGAGCAGGCTCCCCTGCCCGGGGCACCCGGAGACTCCTTCTGCCTCTTTCTAGCTGCAAGACTTTAGATAAGACTTGGGTAAGACTCTGGACACACTTCAGTTTCCTTATCCATACAATGGGGATAACAATAGTACCTACCCTTAGGGCTTCCCTGTGGCTCAGCTGGTAAAGAATCTGCCTGCAATGCAGGAGACCTGGGTTCCATCCCTGGGTTGGGAAGATCCTCTGGAGAAGGGAAAGGCTACCCACTCCAGTATTCTGGCCTGGAGTTCCATGGACTGTATGGTCCATGGGGGTCCCAAAGAGTTGGAGGCGACTGAGCAACTTTCATTTCACTCACCCTCAGGGAATCTCCGTAACATTTAGTGTACTGATACTAGTGAAGGACTCAAAATAATGGTCTGTGCTTACTGAGTTCTCTCCACAGCCAGGCGTTATTCTGAGCCCTTCACTCAGGGCTCTTCCCATGAAAGGGGCCCAAAAGGGCTCGGCAGGCCAGCTACTCAGGCAGGGCCCCAGAGACCTACAGTGACAGCCTCCTTGGTCCTAGAGAGCCACTGCAGACAGAACCAGGGGCTCTGCAGCCAGCAAGGCCTGCAGCCCACGGGGAGCGCTCACTCTGCTGGTCACCTACTGCACGGGCATGCATTCCAGAGGAGGCAGCGCTGAACCCTGCGCCTGTGGAAGCACTGGCTTCCAGGTGACAGACAGATGGTGGGACGGTCCCTTCTTCTCGATCAGCAGGCTCTCTGTACTATGAGCGGGCGAGGGAGCCAGGGCCGCACTTCCCAGTGGCCTGGTTACCGGGGCGTTACCACACAGGCCCCAGAAATCTGCATGCACTGTGTCCCCTGCTGCATCTAATCCGGTCCTGTTGCAGGTGGGTGAGCATCTTGGGAGGGCTCTGGGCAGGACTCTGACAGAGAGTCAGCACTCCCCAGGCAGCCGTGAAGATGGCTGGGAGATGCCTCTACCAGGCTGACTTCCCAGGAAGCTGCTTTTCTGAAGTCGATGCCTGAGAAGACCATGCCCCCTTCCCTGTGCCTATCGTAAGAGCAGAAGACGGCCTGGTCTCATACCAATCCACCCTCAGTCACCCTCAGTCTGATACAGCCAAGATTTGAGGTGGTGACTTTGAGCCTCTCTTAAAAGGGAGCTCTGAATAAAATGCACTACTGTTAGGTCATTAAAGAGAACCAGCTTTGGACTAAATATCAAAGCACAGTTACTAAAGCCGGATCAGCACAAACGAACTGAACGTTCATGTGCCAATGTCACCTAGCAAGGAGGGCATGGGGCTGGCACCCCAAACCTCTGTCCTATATTCTGCAGGGCCCCCATTATACCAGAGGAAATCAGACAAGCCTGCAAATCACATACAATAAAGTATGTGAGCTCAAATGAGTAGGGTTAGCTGCCCGTGGGTCGGGGAGAAGATTTCGAGGGCCCTTGCCTCTCCCCCGCGGGGGATGAGACCCACTTCTGGTAGGTCTGCTGGTAACAATGAGAAACTATCAAGTACAGCTGCCCCTTGAGCAACACAGGTTTGAACTGCGAGGTTCCATTCATGGATTTTTCTCAGCTGTAAATACAATACAAGACACCCCACAGTTGGGTGAATCCATGGATGCAAAGCAATCTCAGATTCAGAGGAACTGTATCTACAAAGGGCTGACTAATAAATTATAACTTGGATTTTTGACTGCTCGGCACCCCTAACCCCCCGAATGTGAGATCTGCGTTGTTCAAGGGTCCACTGTATGAACACAACATGTTAGAATCCATGAGAAGAGCTCCTCTCCCTGTTAGAATCAGAAGAAATGGAAAACATCTAGAAAGGGCAAACTCTAGAGGGAAACCGGGGCCATTTGTTTGATGCTTTGTACGTAAAGGAAAATCAAAATTTGATTTGGGTTTTAGCAACTTGTACCCCACATCCCTTTCCTGGGGTAGGAAAGCACTTGGAAGAATAAATTAACATGGCCATGTCTCAGGAATCACTATCTCTGACCACTCAGCCACTGCTTCAACTGGTTCACTGGCTCACAGCTCAGTAATGTCTCAAGAGTAATGAAACAGCTCAGACCTGCCAGAAAGTGGG
>SJYV01025330.1:980619-1012017 GCA_006410875.1 Neotragus pygmaeus
GGGGGGGGGGGGGGGGGGGGGACAGGTCCGTCATCAGCTGCGCTTTGTACGGAGGGAGGGACAGGGGAGGCACACACGAGTGTGCTGGCGGACACCTGTGCCTACGCCCCTTTCTAAGCAGGTGCTCGCTGTAGGCTGGTCTTGCTCTCTCTTACTCACAAGGAAAGAGGCTGACCACAGGCTCCCTTGGGCTGAGTGTATAAGCACCAGAACCAAGCTCTGCATAGAAGCAAGTCTCCCCTGCTGGCTTAGCAGAGTAAGTCTGTCCATCAGAGCAGAAATTGAAGGGATGGGGGCCTTTTGCAGAGCCTGGGACAGGAACCACGCATGAGAGAAGGCAGCGAGACCACCCAGTGCCACCAAACCTTAGAACAGCCTGCGGTTCCCGCACACAGGCCTAGATGGGCAAGCCTGGCGGGGAGGAGAGAGGCCAGCAGCTCGGAGGCAGCGCCCTCTGCTGGCCATGCGGCTGCAGTCCCCAGGCTGCATCCTAGACCCAAAAGAAGGGTCACCGCTAGATGGGGCCATGGGACCAAATTCCAATCCTGGCTCTCTCCACGTTACAGGCGTGATCTTGACTAGGCCACTTTCTTTCCACTCCTATTTTAAATGGCGGCAGTGACCCCACCTCGCTCGCAGCTTGTGAGGAAGACCAGACGAGGCCTGGGCCACACAAAGTCTGGCAGGAAGCAAGGGGTCGGGACACCATCTGCCTCGTCCTGCCCTTTGGTTTCAGTTCAGCTGCTCAGTCGTGTCTGACTCTTTGCGACCCCAGGGACTGCAGCACGCCAGGCCTCCCTGTCCATCCCCAACTCCCGGAGCTTGCTCAGACTCATGTCCATCCAGCTGGTGATGCCATCCAACCATCTCATCCTCTGTCATCCCCTTCTCCTCCCGCCTTCAGTCTTTCCCAGCATCAGGACCTTTTACCAGTGGGGAAACTGAGACCCAGGGGAAGGTAATGGGCTCATCAACAGTAAGTTNATGCCATCCAACCATCTCATCCTCTGTCATCCCCTTCTCCTC
This sequence comes from Neotragus pygmaeus, assembly GCA_006410875.1. Classification (NCBI taxonomy): domain Eukaryota; kingdom Metazoa; phylum Chordata; class Mammalia; order Artiodactyla; family Bovidae; genus Neotragus; species Neotragus pygmaeus. The sequence goes on from SJYV01025330.1 coordinate 981,646, forward strand.
CCGCCTTCAGTCTTTCCCAGCATCAGGACCTTTTACCAGTGGGGAAACTGAGACCCAGGGGAAGGTAATGGGCTCATCAACAGTAAGTTCCCATTTGAACCCCGTCTTCCTGCCCCTCAGCCACACCACACAGCCTCATTTCTAACACAACACAGAGCCACACTTCCCCCTTTGAGGGTGCTCAGGTTGATTCTCGTGGGTCGTAAGTCAGTAAGCAGCTATGATTAAAGAAGCTCAAACTCCTTAGTCTGGCATACCAGCTGTTATGGGCTGAACTGCGGGCCCCCAAATGTGTATGTGGAAGTCAGTACCCCCAGTTCCTCAGAATGTGACTGTATCTGAAAACAGGGTCTTTAAACAGGTAACTAGGTTAAGAGAAAGTCATAAGAGTGGGCACTAATCCAATATGACTGAGGCCCCAATAAGCAGAGGAGACAAGGGTGCGCAGTGAGCAGGAAGACCAGATGGAGACTCAGGGGGAAGACGGCCGGCCGCAAGCCTAGCAGGGAGGCCTCAGAAGACGTCATCCTGTTGACGTGTCTTATGGCCTTGGACTTATGGCCTCCAGATGGTGGGGAAGTTAATTTCTATTGTTTAGGTCACTCACTCTGCACTATTTGTTACAACAGCCCCCCAGAGACTAATACAAAGGCTCTCTCCTCAGCCGAGTCTCAGGCCCCAATTCCTTCCTGCCCACATAATCCCAGCCCTGCTGCTGTGTCATCAGCCTGCTCCCCCCATATCTCCATCACCCCCAGCCCCACTCAGCCCCACCTGCAGATATGCCCTGCTCCCCTGCACCTGTTGAAATCTGGCCCACAGAGAGGCACTTATGTGAGGCCATCCCAGTCAACCTAGGCTACAGCTTACATGTAATCTCTTCCTCTTGGTTCACGAAAGAGCTCAAGCATGATTAAAAATAACAATGATGGCTACCACTCTTTACTGAGCTCCTACTGTGTGTAAAATGTTGCCATGAGAATTTTATATACATTATCTCTTACCCTCAACAAAATATTATAATCTGCATTTTACAGATTAGAAAATGGAGATTCATGGAAGTGAAGTTTCTTACCCATGTCTTGGAGTCTTAAGAAATGGTGAAGTCATAATATAAATGCAAGTCTGTCTGACTCCAAGCTTCTTTCCTTTTTTAATCAGCCCTTCAAGACAACAAACCTTATCTTCTTACTGCTTGTCACAGACAGATTTAACTTTCAGATGTCACCTCCTCCAGGGGCCGTACGGACTCTCTCATGTCTTCGGGGATCCAGAGCCCCCTAACATCCCCCCATCCAAGTGCCACCCTGCACCAGCACCACCTGAGGATCCTGTCTGGAAATGCAGATTCCCAATGCCCAGCACCTCCTGATGTTCTTTTTCTTAAACCTGGGAGGGGACTCAAAGTTTGCATAACTTTGGGTTTAACTGACAAATAAAAATGTAGTATATTTTAACATATTTAAAGTATGTAACGTGATGATTTGATAAACATATGCATGAAACAGGGCTCCCACTATCGAGTTAATTAACACAGCCACCACCATGGTACTTCTTCGACTATTCCACACTGAATTTCTCATAGGGCTTACTAGAAAAATGTCTATCAAGTGGACGTATGACCATACTTCAACAACTGCCATACAGCTGTCTCCGTGGACTAGAGAGCTCACAAACGACTATCCCAGGACACAGCCAGTGGGACAGCGCCTCCGGGGAAATTCAGTTCCATCCCAAGGGTCAGAGGCAGGGTGCAAGTTGGGGGCCAGGCCAGGCCACCAGCAGCCAGCAGCTCAGCCTTAGCAGGGGGTTTCCTCCACTCCAGAGACAACTGTCTGGTCCTGCCTCAGGTGAAATGTGAGGATGTGGCCTCAGGCATGTGATAACTCAGCCCAATATTCTGTCCCCAGGCCCTAGTCCCACTCACCAGCCACCTCTGGGGCTTGAAGTGCCTCCACATACCTGTAGCAGTTGTTGTGGAATTTGTTGTAAGAAGAGAGAGTGATCAGGCCTCCCCATGCAGCAGATAAAGAGAAGAAAATCTGAGTGGCAGCATCTTTCCACACCTGGGAGACAAAAAAGGGGAAGATTCAAGGTCACTGAAGCAGGCTGGTCTGGGGGAGGGGAGGCTCCCTATGCCACATGCTCTGAGGCTTGGGAGGCAGGGAGGCAATCAGGACAGGATGACTTTGGCACCAACATAAATGGGAAACATACACAGTCGTTTGCACTGGAAACCAGAGAGTCAGTGACTGACCTGGGAGACCCTAACTCCATTCTAATCAAAGCAGAGGAACTCAGTAAGCAATGTACACATTTCATGCTGGCAAGCCCTACCATACAAAACTATAGAGAAGGGGAAAGCCCTTTCTTCAGCTAGAAAACGTCTCAAAATAAAAAACAATTTGCAAAAGCAAAAATATTCATGAATACAAAAGCAAAACTTTTTACAGCTGACATTCCCACAGATTACAATTTACTAAAAATTTGAAATTCTGTAGCCCACCCCATTGAAGTAAAACATGTTCCATTGCCACCACACAATGGACTTTACGGTGCCACCTCCTTCTTGAACCTGCCTGACAGCACCTCTTGTTTGTCTTGGCAATTTAATCGTCCTCATAAAACTCCAGAAGGCAACTCAAGAGTTTGAGCTAGAGATTTACATGCTTTGATCATGACTTCTTATCATTTTTATAACTTAAATCTGGCTTTTAAGTTGTGCTTAACATATGCAAGGTATGTGCTGGCAAAGTCTGTGCCTACCCCAACCTCTATTCTCTCACACTCCTTGGTAACAAAGCTGTGGTTTTATTTACAGGCAGCCATACATCCGGCTAAATGACCATCTCCCAGAATCAAGGGGAGGCACACCTGAGAGAAAATCATCTGACTTCGTTTCCGGCCAGTGATGAGAAAAATCAAGCGTTATATGGAACTTCCCGGCTTTCTCTGTTTTAAAGAGAAAAGTAAGGTGTTCTCGCCCTTCCCTCAATATTTTGTGCTACTTGGAATGCTGACATGATGGCTGGAGCTCTGGCAGCCACATGGCAGCTATTCCCTGTGGATGGTGGGGCAGAAAGGAGCCTGGGACACTATGAAGCCACCCAACCAGTGTCTGACTATCTACCACTAGACTGCTGTAGTACCTCCAAGTAAAATAAAGTTTTGTTCAAGCTGCCATTATCTGGAGGTTTTTCTTTGTGTGCAAACTCAATTCTAGCTCTGCTTTCTTAAAATCTTCTGGAAAAGCAGAATTTTCTTTAAGGAGAGAAAAATGTATTTCTTATTAAACAATCACCCCTTCACATGGAGTTCTAGGGGATTTTAGAGTAAGATATGCCTGTACTGGATATGCCAACAGAAAGTATAAGTGTCTGCTGGCTCTTATAAATCTGTCTGAGTCCTTTAAATTATAACTGCTTGCAGTTTGTCTAAGTGCTATTATTTTCCAACCAGCAAAACCCATTTCCAACACACTATAATTAGCAACAGATAAGGGGCATGAGGCAACCCAAAGCTATTAAGGGAATTTCGTTCTTCCTTTCAACCTCCACAGCAACCCCAGATGTAGGACAACTGTTCCAGGAATCTGAAACCCCCTGCTGCTCACTTCTCATTAAAAACTTCCTGAGTACATAACATTTCAAAATCATCAGGAGCTTCTAAAGGCTAACAGTGAGCTGCCCCGGCGAGAGGAGGTTTGACCCCTTCTTCTAAACCGAGTTCCAGAGTGGGACCCAGCCCCACGTGCTGTTCCCCTGATAGGCGCTTGATGAATGAAATCGGAGGCCCACCGTGGCGTCTGTGAGTTTCTCCCACTTTGGCGTGATGAAGTACCAAATCCCAGCGCCGGCTCCAGGCAGGGTCACACCTCGGATGAGAAGGATCACGAGCACAACGTACGGGAAGGTGGCCGTGAAGTACACCACCTGCAGAAACCCACGGGGGGGCAGGAGTGAGCGGAGGCGCAGCAGAAAGGCAGAGTGTGATCTCCATCTGGACACGGGCGCCTCATGGGCTATTTTTCCCCAAACTCTTCCAGGATGGGGGACACAGTAAAGACACTGAGACCAAAGGTGAGTCAGTGAGAGCTAGAAATAAAGTCTCGAGGGGGACATCCAAGGCTGTGAGGGTGATTCAGAAGTGGCTAACTCCCTGAGAAATGTTATATGCCCTCTTCCTCCTGAACACCTAGCTCACCCTCAGCTTGAGGCCCCGAATCCCACCATTAGAGATTAATTTCTTTAGCTTAAGTTTTCCATCCTTATTTATGCACACTCACTAACTGAGATAGCCGAGTGACATGAAAGAAGCATGATCTTAGAATCTGGTATATTTAGGTTCACATGAAATTGCCCTTCTGGCACTGAGTAGCGATGAGACTTTCGACAAGCTATTCAGTTCTCTGAATCTTAATTTCTGCATCTGTAAATAGAATAATAGCACCTTTCTTAAAAAACAATAATTGTGAGGATTAAATGGGCCTCGAGCATAGCACTTGATTAGTGACAGATGGTCATTAAATGCAGTTAAGTTCAACAAGCATTTATCATGGGCATACTATGAACTGGGAGTTGTGCCAGGTCCTAGATGCATAAAGATGAAGGAACTCAACCTAGGAGACCCAGAGCCAACGTCTGAATAATGGCTCCTGCTAAGTCACTTCAGTCGTGTCAGACTCTGTGCGACCCCGTAGACTGTAGCCCACCAGGCTCCCCCATCCCCGGGATTGTCCAGGCAAGAACACTAAGCAGTTCCAAACAGGACACTGTGGAGTCCAGGGCAGGGAGCTGAGCCCTACCCGGGAGTTCTGAGAAGATGCATGGAGATGACACACGGGCTGGATCTTAGAGGCCAGGTGCAACATGAAGGAGGTGATGCCCAGCGGGAAGGCGAGGGAAGAAAGGGGGCAAGGCAGGGTGAGGGCCAGGCCCTAAACTCACTGGGAGCACAGCACACAGCCGGGGCTAAGGGCCAAGGGGTGCTGGACGCATGGGCCAGGTCGGGGAGGCCCTACGTCCCAGCCGAAGGAGGGGCCTGGCCTCGGAACAAAGGGAAGGAGCAGAGCGAAGAAACATCTGGGAAATAATACCAACAGAATCTGGGGGCTGTGGTTGAACAGGGATGAGGAGGAAGCACCTTCCTTCTCTGTGGGTCAGACCTCGGAGTGGAGGACAGGCTTGGGACCAGGACCCAGCAGACGAGAGCAGAGTGGGCTGGGAGCGCTCTGACTCTGCACTCCCCAGGCTCAAGTCCCAGCTGCACCACTTACGAGCTGGGCTGCCTGGTGAAGTGACTTAACCTCCCTGAGCCTGAGTGTCCACATGGGCAAAGTGGTGATAATGACTGCATGTTCCTCACGGGGCTTTAGAAGAGCAGGGTGGGACAATCCAGACAATGCAGAGCAGGCCTGAGGGCCCTGGAAACAGAAGTGCCACTTGCATCTTGCTCACGACTCGCCAGTCCTCAATGTAACGACCCTGGCAACCCTCAGCTCACAAGCTGGTTACATCCCAAAGTGCATCAGACGACACTTGGAAGGATGAGATCCAGCGCCCATCCCTGATGGCCCAGGCCTCCCTCATCCATGACTGGGAGGGGGCACAGACTGAGCACCGTGGGCTCAGAGCCCCTCTGTGCCCACCCACAGCCCCCCTTCCTGGGCACCCCTGGCCTGCCCCCAGGAGGGAGACAGAGCCCCCTCCTCACGCACTGGCTGCACAGACCCCAGGATCTGCCAGGAGGCTCCAGCCTGGCAGCCACTGGGATTTTAGGGGTTGAGACCTGACCCAAGGACTTAGGAAGGACGGCTTGGGAGACAGTTTGAGATAAGATAAAACTCTCGAGGTTACTTAGTTCTTCAATAAATACACACATATGTGTACATTTGGACACGTATTTTTGAGCATCTCAGACATTCCAGGCACACGCTGGGGAGGTCGGCTGGGAAGATGGCCGTATTAAAGGGTGGACAGGGAAGACCTCTTTGAGAAGTTGCCCAGGACCTGAAGGAAGTGACAGTGAGCCAATTGGATATCCAGGAGAACATTCCAGACAGAGGGACCCGCAGGAGTAGAGAGCCTAAGAAGGGAGTGTGCCGACCTTCTAGGAGCAGCGAGGCGGCCAGTGTGGCAGGAGTACGCTGGGAGAGCAGGTCGGGGGACGGGAGGCGCAGGGACAGGCCATACCGTGTAGGCCTGGAGGCGCGAGGGTGGAGACGGGGAGAATTGGGGCAGTGACACAATCTAATATTTTAAGTGTCACCCGGGGGCTACATCGAGTTTTTACTGCAGGGGGAGCAGTTAGCAGGTTATGGCTGCAATCCAGGCAGAGGACAGCAGTGGGCCCATCCAGGGCATTTCAGAGGAACCGGGACAAATGGTCAGAAACCAGATACGCTGTGCAGCAGGACTTGCTGACAGATTTCATGTGGCGTGAGAGAGACAGGAAGGGAGGATTTCAGGGTGACCCCAAAGGTTCTGGCCTCAGCAGCTGATGGGCAGAGATGCCCTCGGCTGAATGGGACAGGCTGCAGGTCAAGGAAAGAAGGGGAGGTATTTCTCCCTCTAAACCCAATTCGATCCCTAGATTGGGAAGATCCCCTGGAGAAGGGAAAGNACCCCAAAGGTTCTGGCCTCAGCAGCTGATGGGCAGAGATGCCCTCGGCTGAATGGGACAGGCTGCAGGTCAAGGAAAGAAGGGGAGGTATTTCTCCCTCTAAACCCAATTCGATCCCTAGATTGGGAAGATCCCCTGGAGAAGGGAAAGGCTACCCACTCCAGTATTCTGGCCTGGAGAATCCCATGGACTGTATAGTCCATGGGGTCGCAAAGAGTCAGACACAACTGAGCCACTTTCACTTTCTAAACCCAATTACTCATCAAGGCCAAAGTCTTCCTGTCTGTAGACCAGGCGTGGACTGGTCTCCTTGTCACACAGCTTCCACCACCCACCAGGAGCCTCTTCCCTGCCCCCATGACAACAGTCCCTCCTCCGTCCTTGCCCCGAGGCATTGGCATTACCAGGGACTGTGAGGGGGTGGCCTGCTCCCTCCTATCCCCCCAAACTTGCTTCTCTCCTTGCCCTTCCACACACAGAGGGAAACCCAAAGGCATTTGATGTCTCAGGAGAAAATTGCTCGCGCAGGACGACCCAGGCTGTCCTCGCACCTGTCAGATGGGGCTGAGGGGAGGTGGGCTACAGGGGCCAGCGGGGCCCTGAGCAGTCTGACCTCCCCACCTCAAGACGGCAGGGGCAGGGTGACAATTAAGGAGGATCTCACCTCCTGATCACGTGGGGCTGGTGGGAGGTGCGGTGGGAGGAGGCGAGGGAGATGATGCAAACAGTGGGGTCTGGCAGGAAGAAGACCCCAAGATGAGCACCGGTCTAACCGCCTGAAACACTGCTCCCGTTTGATTGCTGGAGATGGCTCGGGCACAACCGTTTCTGGAGCTGCTGCCATGGATCAGCTCTTTGCAGTCCCATTTTACAGAGGAGAAAAATGAAGCTCAGGTTAAGGCTCTCTCAAGGGTTAAATGTCTCACTCAAGGTCTTCCAGCTGAAGCCAAGATCCAGACTTGGAAGAACTGTACAAAAATGATCTTCACGACCCAGATAATTATGATGATGTGATCACTCACCTAGAGCCAGACATCTTGGAATGTGAAGTCAAGTGGGCCTTAGAAAGCATCACTACGAACAAAGCTAGTGGAGGTGATGGAATTCCAGTTGAGCTGTTTCAAATCCTGAAAGATGATGCTGTCAAAGTGCTGCACTCAATATGCCAGCAAATTTGGAAAACTCAGCAGTGGCCACAGGACTGGAAAAGGTCAGTTTTCATTCCAATTCCAAAGAAAGGCAATGCCAAAGAATTCTCAAACTACTGCACAATTGCACTCCACTCATCTCACATGCTAGTAAAGTAATGCTCAAAATTCTCCAAGCCAGGCTTCAGCAATACGTGAACTGTGAACTCCCTGATGTTCAAGCTGGTTTTAGAAAAAGCAGAGGAATCAGAGATCAAATTGCCAACATCCGCTGGATCATGGAAAAAGCAAGAGAGTTCCAGAAAAACATCTATTTCTGCTTTATTGACTATGCCAAAGCCTTTGACTGTGTGGATCACAATAAACTGTGGAAAATTCTGAAAGAGATGGGAATACCAGACCACCTGACCTGCCTCTTGAGAAATCTGTATGCAGGTCAGGAAGCAACAGTTAGAACTGGACATGGAACAACAGACTGGTTCCAAATAGGAAAAGGAGTACGTCAAGGCTGTATATTGTCACCCTGCTTATTTAACTTCTATGCAGAGTACATCATGAGAAACGCTGGACTGGAAGAAACACAAGCTGGAATCAAGATTGCCGGGAGAAATAACAATAACCTCAGATATGCAGATGACACCACCCTTATGGCAGAAAGTGAAGAGGAACTAAAAAGCCTCTTGATGAAAGTGAAAGAGGAGAGTGAAAAAGTTGGCTTAAAGCTCAACATTCAGAAAACGAAGATCATGGCATCTGGTCCCATCACTTCATGGGAAATAGATGGGGAAACAGTGGAAACAGTGTCAGACTTTATTTTGGGGGGCTCCAAAATCACTGCAGATGGTGACTGTAGCCATGAAATTAAAAGACACTTACTCCTTGGAAGAAAAGTTATGACCAACCTAGATAGTATATTCAAAAGCAGAGACATTACTCTGGCGACTAATAGTCAAGGCTATGGTTTTTCCAGTGGTCATGTATGGATGTGAGAGTTGGACTGTGAAGAAGGCTGAGGGCCGAAGAATTGATGCTTTTGAACTGTGGTGTTGGAGAAGACTCTCGAGAGTCCCTTGGACTGCAAGGAGATCCAACCAGTCTATTCTGAAGGAGATCAACCCTGGGATGTCTTTGGAAGGAATGATGCTAAAGCTGAAACTCCAGTACTTTGGGCACCTCATGAGAAGAGCTGACTCATTGGAAAAGACTCTGATGTTGGGAGGGATTGGGGGCAGGAGGAGAAGGGGACGACCGAGGATGAGATGGCTGGATGGCATCATGGACTCGATGGACGTGAGACTGAGTGAACTCCGGGAGCTTATGATGGACAGGGAGGCCTGGCGTGCTGCGATTCATGGGGTCGCAAAGAGTCGGACACGACTGAGCAACTGAACTGAACTCCAAAACCTATCTCCTTCCTTTTAAGGCCAGTCCTTGAGCCACCAGATCAGAAATGAGAGAGGCAGGAACTCGGGTGAGGCAAGGGAACACCCTTGCCTCAGTTTAAGGAAGCGCTCGTTCTCACCGGCCCACCCTGCACATGCGGGAACCTGAGAGTGAACGCTGCCTTAAATTTCACACCCTAGGCACTCGTCCGCCTCACCAGATCAGGCCCTGGTGTGTGGAATGATGCACTCAGGTTGTTGATGGGGACTGCCGTGAACTGAAGGGGTGCACAGTTTCATGTCTAAATCCTGGGGATGCCTCCAATGTGAGTCAGCTGTTCGTGGAGGTTTTATCACAGCTAGTTTTCCTGTGTTGTGGGGACTTCAGAATGCACCTGTTTCTAGATGGACTGTCAGAGGCATTAAACTTGAACAGTAATGAATTATACTTGGCGGGAGTGACAATGCCGGGTTGATCCAAGCCTGCTGGCCTGACACCTGGCTGTGTCGTCCTCACAACGAGAGCCCTGAACAGGTGGGAAGGCCACCTCCCTCCCAAGGCTGTGCCAGCTAATTAAGCGAGCTTCGTGTCCTTCCCATAACTCTCCAGCAGAGCAGCCCCGTAGGTCAGATGGGCTGCATTTGACCTTCGGGCTGCCTGCTGGTGGCACCAAACTCTGGAATTCCAGCTGCTCAAAGGGAGACTGAAGTCTCATAGAAGGCAACAAGCCACTCTTATCTCCTAGGACCCTGAACAAGAGGACCTGAGCTTATCTTGCTGCAAGAGAAGAAGGACATCTCTGTTGCTTAGAAATGACAGTCTTGGTGGAACTTCAATCACAAAGAAGCCTGCTATAATGAGGACCTGCAGCCGTGTTTCCAAACAAAGCTTCATGATTAATACCTGCACACCCCAGGGCAGGAAAATAAATCAGGACACATTATTTCTGGTGGTATTCCTCATTTTAAAAAATTAATTACTGATCCCTAGTTGGAAATCTTTCTCAATGAAGCAGAAAGATAAGTTAGCAGACCTAAAAGAAAAGCTTACTTGCTGAGAGCTACTCAAAAATTCTCATTTCAGAGAGAGAGTCCATGATATCTGGCACCAAGGATTAAAATTTACATCATGCCAAGAACTGATGCTGACACCACCCCCCTAAAAATCAGACTGATAAACAAAAGCGGTCTAAGAGAAAATATACTTTAACCCTTGAATTTGCAGATGTGGAAGAAGGGACAAAGTGCCTCCTGGGACTTGCCCAACTGGCAGTGAGAACTGATAATGGCCAAACGGGGCAGGAGTGCAAGGGTCCTGGTTCATAGTGGGGGGACTTTTATCCCCTCAGTGCAAAGGATGAGTCCAGAATTCCACACTTTCATATTCCTAACAGACTCTCCTTGGGAGAGGATGTCATGTAGGGGAAAGAGTCTAGGCTTTAAAGGGAAACACCTGGGTTCAAACCCCAGGGCTGCCTCTTAACAGCTGTATAACCCCAGGCAATTTACTTTGATGTGCTTCAGCTTCTCTATCTGTAAAATGGGAAGAAACGTCCTTACCTAGCAGGTGGTTGGGCAGATTAAATGCACTAAGTGAAGTACACTGCCTGGCAACAAAGTTTCCTTTCTCTTCCTGTTTTCCCACCAGAGCCGCTGCTTGTAAGATGTCAGTATGGCACAGTACCCACTCAATCAATCAATACCACAAAAATGAAAAGAGCTAATGTTATTTAAGAGCTCACTATATGCCGGGTATGCAAGTTTCACCTAATCTTAGAACAGCTCTATGAGGTATGCACCGTTATTCCCATTTTACAGATGAAGAAACTTAGGTTCCAATGGTTAAATAGCTCATCCACAGCTACGTGACTAGAAAGCGATAAAGACGGGATTTGAACTCAGGCTGGTCTGAGTCTACAGCCAGCAGGCAATCCTTCCTCGGGTCACCAAAAAGTCGGTGTTATCCCCCTCACCATCACCTCTTCTCCCACCAGTCTAGCCTATCCTGCTAGAGACCGGTCTGACCTCTGATTATGGTTGAAGTTGTCCTCTCTTCATTTCGAGCTGTAAGTGATGGTCCTACCAGCTGGATTTTGGCTGAGCAAAGGTGTGGTCACTCTTGCTAAGCAACCTCCTGTCTGGCCCTTTATTCCCACTCGAAGCTCAGTTCCAAGTCACAGAAGGTGAGGAGACCCAGAAACCTTCGGGACTCATGGGACGTTACTGTCAAGATTATGTTAACATTTTCCCCATTTTCTTGTTGCCCTAGAAAAACAATTGCTCCAGTCTCATTAATACTCATTCAGAGTCAGTGGGGTCCTCAGGGGTCACGTGATCCCAGCTCTCATTTTTATGGAGGGGGAAACTGAGGTCAGAGAGGAAAAGTGCCTGCATCTCAGCCAGCAAGTGTTCTGACAGAATCATATTAGAGCCAGTGAGTCTTAGACATCACCCAGTCCAATTGTCTTTGCTTCAGAAATGAGAAGACCATTAGCTCCTGAAATAGCTAAGATAAAGAAAATCTGCTTTCCACTTATTGGCAAAGAGATAAATGAAATGTGAAGCTCAGACAGGTTTCATGGCCCAAGTGCAGATGTCCCTATACAGAAAACACCATGGGAAGGGCTGGGGGGCTAGAACCCCGGCTGGCTCTCTCCCCACCTGGCTCAGGTCATCCTGACCAAGCTGCCAGAATCCCCCGTTCGGGCTCATGTGGAACCAGATTACACGGAGGGCACCAGAGGCCGCACGTGGATCTTGTCCTCATGTCTGGGAGAAGACAGACTCTGCTTTGTGTCACTGATGGGTGTCGGGTGGGGGCCTGGTGGGGGCTGGGAAGCAGGCCCAGCAGGTGAAAGCTGTCACAGATCCTCGGCCCTGTGAGGCCTGATCCTTCCAAAGTGGTTGCTTCTCATTGTGACCACACTAAGCCCTGACCCAGACAACTGGACCCTGTCAAACTCCACAGCCTGTGGACTCAGAGGCCACCATCACATTCTATTCCTTAGGCCTTTGAGACAGTTTGGGTTTCACTCTGAAACATGCAAATAACTCTTAAGATAACTAAATATTATTGGTTGACATCAAAGCGATTGGTTAACCATTTAATGGGGTTTTTTCTAAAGCAGTGGGAAGATGAGGGGAAACATGAGGACCCTACTACAAGATCCAGTGTGTCCTGAGGTCACCCACATGCCCTGCGTGTTGTGCCCTGGAGCTGAGCTTGGGGTAGGGGTTTCACCACCTCCAAAGGGCCAGCCAATGACTACCTAGCAAGACGGGCCAAGCATGTGCTCGACAGAAAAAATATCCCACTGGCAGGACCATCACCCTTTACTGCTGGGGGCACGTGGGGTGGGAGAGTGTTAGGCCCCGGACAGGAGAAAGGGCATGAAACTCGGAGGGGTCAGCAGTGGGAGAAGGAATCCACTTTACAATTTTGATCTTACTCCAGCTCCTTGGGAGGAGCAGTGATTGAGCTGGCAGCCAGACCAAGATGCAAAAAGCAGAGCAGCAATTCTCATTTCGGGGGAGTGACTGAAGCATATCGGGGATTCCCATCTACTGAATGGAAGGCCCGAGAGGAAAGAAAGGAAATCCGTCACTGAGACCCCGACATCCCCTAGGAGCCCTGAGAACATGTCTCATTTAACCCTTAACACCTCCTCGGCAGAAAGGCGCTATTATCTCATTTTACAGACAGGAGTGAAGTCACTTGCCCAGGGCCAGAAGGAGAAGGGCACCCACGACCCCAACTCTCTTCCCAGCGCCCTTCGGCTGCTCCACCATACAACCAGCCCTGGGTGTCCCAGAGCGTCCTCTCGGGTAAATCCAGACTCTTACTTTTCCTGAAGTCTTGATTCCTTTTGCCAAGGAGGCATACACAATCACCCAAGCCAGGAAGAGGCAGAAGGCTAGTGGCCACCTGATCTCACCAGGATACTCAATCCCTGCAGAAATCTTCAGCACAAAGTACCTGCGAGTTGAAAGGAGAGAAGTGATGGGGGTGGGGTGGGGAGGGCGGGGAGCAGGGACGGGAAGGAGGAGGCAGGGGAGGTGGCCACCTGCAGGCTTTCTTTCCCTGCAAAGCCAGGGAGCTCGGAACAAAATCCCAGCATCCCCCAGCCTCCCCACCAGGGGCCGGATCAGATCAGGTTGTGAGGGGTCTACTGATCGGGGCTCTCGCTCCCGCCCACAGCTGTCTGCGGTGAGACCAACTGAATTTACTCTGCTTTTAATTAATTATGGCCTAAATGACTTACAGGATAGCACAGGGAACTCAGTATTTTATAATAACCCATAAGGGAAAAGAATCTGAAACTATATATATATCTGTGCATGTGTGCATAACTGAATGACTATGCAATACACCTGAAATTAACATAAGGCAGTGATACAATTATACTTCGACTGGAAAAAATTAATTACGGCCTTGGGCAGGCTCTGAGCAAGACTACATCAGCTCCACCATCAACAGCTGCCCCGGAGCAGTGTAACAAATCCAACAGCCTTGGGGGTCCTGGTGCAGTCCCTCTCCCCCAACAGGCATTACACAGGTTGATTATTTATATAAGAACACACCGCTAACAGAAACTCTCAACTGCCAAGGATGATTTTGTATGTGCTTTTATATTGTTTTACTCTTTTATGAGAATGCATCCCAATAGATTTTTTATAACTTAAAAAAAAAAAGTACAGGAAGAATAAAAAATGCTGCTGTGCATTTTAGTTCAGGTTGTGACGAGCCTGCCTCGGGGCTGGGGTTGGCTGAAATGCAAATGCAGGGCTAGCTGGCCTTACTCAAGGAACATATTCAAAGACAGACAAACGGAAGGGAGCTGGCACTCATCTGCAGTGGCTGCTGGCACCTGAAGCAGTCCTGGCCTGTCTGGCGACCCCCGAATCCCTGGACAGAGGGCAAACAGGCACCCTCACTCCTGGGAACAGGAGGCTGCATCAGGGACCGTGAGTCATCGCGACAGACAAGACAGTCCCCTCCACTCTGCAGCAATCAAGTCACGGAGCCTGTGTGTGTAGGGGCGGGGAGGGGGGTCTTTCTGTGACCTGGACCAAGGGCCAGCCAGCATCCAGACTCTGCAGCAAGTGTTCCCGACCTCCAGAACCTAACGTCTGATGATCTGAGGTGGAGCTGATGTACCAGAAATAGAAATGAAGTGCACAACAAATGTTATGTCCTTGAACCATCCTGAAAGCCTGTGCAAAAGCGGTCTCCCACAAAACTGGTCTCTGGTTCCAAAAAGGTGGGGGACCGCTACTCTAGAGGGCTGCAGACAGCCAAGTGCCCTGACCTGCTGAGGGAAGTCGAGGGGCCAGCAGCCCTCCTGGTCTAGCTGGGGCCCCCTGGGCTCAAGGCAAGGGTAGAAGTCACCGAGCGTGGGACCAGCCTCGGCTCCCAAGCCTCAGGGGACCTATTTCCCAAGCACTGAAAAGGTCCCTCAGCCTCCAGGTCCCCACCCTGCAATGGGTAGATCATCTAATCAATGATTCCACAGCCCCTTGGCCTTCTCAACCACTCCATGGTTTAATAAGGGATGTCGGACAGGCCCAGAGAAGCTCTTGATAATAGTCCCTCTGGGAAACTAAGATGGTCCCAGAGGATTCGCAAAGCCACCAAAAGCAGATTTACAAATCGCTCTACCGTACACACCACTTTCCAGGCGGCGCTAGAGGTAAAGAACCTGCCTGCGAGTGCAGGAGACATAAACGACGTGGGTTTGATTCCTGGGTCGGGAAGATCCCCTGGAGGAGATGGACAATACACCTGACCACGTGGATTATGTGATCCAATTTCAGCCAACCACGGGGTCAGGCTCCTTTCTCAATGCTCAGGGTGAATCGAGGCCCACTCTCACTGGTCGAGGTTATCTGTAGAGGGGATTTTTTTCCTCATTCAGCCTGACTGCCCCTTCTGTTCTACGGGGAATGCTCATGTACCCTCAGAGTCCATACAGGAGAGGAAACTTGGAACAGGAATTCATGGTACTTGAGAAAACCAGCGGGGATATAATGGCCACTTCTCATTATCTAAGTAGAGGCCACAAACGAGGGGCCTACTGACCTATGCATCTTATTTGACATCAGTGTTTCACTTGAATTGATTTGCTAACATTTAAAATGAGAGAGAGATAAGAATTCATATTTGATTTCCAGCATCTCTTGTGAAATGGAAGCCCTGGTGCACTGGCCCAGTGGGCCAGGAGGGTGCAGAGAGAGGCAGCCCATCCCTCAAGTCCACAGGTTGGATATTCACTAATTTTCTGGGTTCCTCTCGGAAAGTGTTTTTTTAAAAATCTTACTTGAAATACTCTTCACTCCCACTGACAAACGTCTTATTGGCCTGGCTGGTGAAGTTAACCATTGTCAAGTTGGGGTAGGCGGTCATGCAGAAAGTCGAGTTCTTGATCTGTATTTTGGGATGGTCATTGATCACACAGGAATCTGTTCAGGAGGGGACGGAATGAAAACACAGTGAAATCTGTACAGAAAATACACTTGTCTTTCCAGCAACTTAAAGACAAAAGCTAAAATATTTCCTAGATATTAGACAGTCACTTTGGGAAGGTATTAACTGAGCAAAGACTGGATGCAGATGAATCCCAAAATTGCGTGTTGCTCATCCTGGAGCCCCTGGTACCCGCTTCAACTGTGCCTGGTCCCGGTAACAACAGCGCTTCTTTCTGGAGCGCTCTCTCCATGCTGAGCACTTTACAGGCGTTATCTACCCTGAGGCTCACAGCAGCCTATGCTGTGGATACCACTGCCTCCATCTTTAAGATGAGGAAAAAGGCTCAAAGAGGTTATTAGGTGATTCTACCAAAATCACCCAGCTAACGAGAAGCAGGATTCAAACCCAGATCCTTATGATTCCACAAAGAATAAACGGCTTGTGGAAATGAATTTTAATCAGACATCAACAAAGCTGAAAGGCTACTACCACAGAAAACTCACTAATAAGCTAACCTTGAACCCACTGCCTGGCGTGACAGCCAACACACAGAGGTCCCCTAAATATGCGTGCCACGTGTTATCCGCACGCTAACACGAGCTCATGAGTCTGCAACAGGGCTTCTCAAGTGGGGACGAATTTGTCCGCCAGGGGGCACTTGGCAATGTCTGAGGACATAGTTGTCCCTGTTCAGGGAACAGGGTGCTCCTGGCAACTAGTGGGCAGAGTCCAGGGATGCTGCTGAACACCCAACAATGTACAGGACAACCCCCACGATGGAGAATTATCCGGCCCCACATGCCAATAGTGCAGAGGCTGAGAACGCCTGACCTAGGCTGGGGTGGGGTCAGGGAACTAACCAGATGAGTCAGTGTGTCAGGCACCTTGCTGGAAGCTTTGCCAATTATCATCTCAGAAAAGCCTCTGAAAACCTGGGGAGTGCCTATTATCATGCTCATTTTACAGAGGAAGAAACTGAAGTCTTTCTGATCCTGTTACAACGTCTCTATGATCCCTTGATTGATATTTTAGATAGAGTCCACCAGGATTAATGCCAAAGGATATTTAACGTATAGAGATGTGAAAGTAACACTAACAACAATAACTAACACACAGCACTTAACCACGTGCTATTTTAAATGTCTTAAAGTGAAGTCGCTCAGTCGTGTCCGACTCTTTGCGACCCCATAGACTGTAGCCTACCAGGCTCCTCTGTNCCTCCTTTGTCGAAGATAAGGTATCCATAGGTGTGTGGATTTATCTCTGGGCTTTCTACTTTGTTCCATACATATTTGGAGAAATACTCTTCATTTTTTAAAAGAGAATAATAACTAACATTTACATATGAGTAATAGAGAAAATTTTGAATACTCTTTGCTCACTTACAACAAAGAACTACAGAATGTGTTCTCTTAAGAAGCAGTCTAGCAAGGAATTTCTGCTGCCAGTAACAAAGGTGCTACAGCTGATATCTGTATAGAGAATTGTAAAGCCATTGGCTTTCCCCAGTTTTCGTTAATTCCCATAAACTGGTCTCTTAGGTATAGCAAATTTAAAAACTAACTTCTGCCACTCAGCTCAATTGAAAAATTTTCAACTCAAAAGAATATATCTTTTTATAAAAATTGTAAATATATTCTTGAGAAAATATTTTGTATGCATTTAACACCTCCCTTTCTTCCATTTTCCTCCATTTTCCTTTAAACCTACAAATACCATCTCAAATTTATTTTCATGACTTCATAAGACAAGTGAAATGGAATGAGAAAATGATTTTTCAATCTTACTGAGAAATGTGTACTAAAACAAGTTAATTGCAAAACCAAGAAAATTGCTGTAATTTTACTTGATTGCTAACTAATGATAGAATGTGTTTCATAACTTAAAGAAATATAAATATATGATTATTTTCCTTCAATAGTAAATGAAGGAAAATGGGTATAGAATGGCCAAAAATTAGATTCAATATTTGAAAATACCTTAGTAAATTTTAGAATAGCTTAGTCTATATATTTATATGTTTAGCCTCCTCTTTTAATTTTCTACTTTCTGTAGAGAAATTTTCATGAAGGCCATTGTCAGAGGGGATTATCAAAGCAGCAGACTGGCATGGGCACTCCATAATTTGATGTTCAGGGATACTGACAGTGTGGACCAACAGCGGTAAGTTTGTTGACCACAATCGTTTGTTTGTTTGTTTTGGTTTTGTTTTGCTTTATATTTATGCCTTTACCAATAAAGAGAATAAGAATATGCCATGTGTTAAATGACATTAAAATATAAAGACTTATTTGCAGCCCTGCTACCTTGACCCAAAGAATATTCCAGATATTGTTTCACTCACTGCCTTATCCACAATGAAACTTTACAGTAGTTTTCTTTATTTATTTATTTCTTATTTTTTTTACTCTTTTTATGTTGGCAATATCTTATTGATCAAATAGTTGCACCAGTCAGAGATATATTTAACTAATTATATAAATTTATTCTATTTCTATAAACAAAATATAGTTTATGAGATGTTCCCAAACGTTACCTATAGAACATCTTTTAAGATACAGTCCTCATACATATGACTTATATAGATAAATTTGCTCTATCTTAATATATTCATATGTTAAATTAATTCTATCTTAATTAATAAGCCTATTACATACTTGAAATTTCCCATAAAAAAGGCAGTTGTCCAAAATTTTACTTAAACAACTCTATTTAAGCTGAAAAAGTCACTAATATACTTTCCTTAACAAGTACATTGGTCCGAAATTGGTCCAAGTTTTCATTTCAGGTAACGAGATATCTAAGAAGAGGTCATTTGATTATATACCAGAGATATCAAAACTAATTTTAATGATCACCATAAGCCTTCCTCCTGGATCTTTCAGATTCTTAACTTTAAAATTAAATGATAATAATAACAAGAATAACTCATTTATTATGTGTCATCACCATTTCAAGAACCTGAGACCATCTTGTTTAATCCTCATGATGTCTCTCAGAGAGAAGTGATGATAATGTACATTTTTCACTAGAGATTGAGGCTTAGGTATGTGAAGAAGATTGTTCATGGTAGAGTGCAGCAGAGAGGGAACTCATGCCAATATCCAGTTTTTCATCCACTGCACTATTCAGAGAATGAAATCTCATCTAACTTTAGAGCCCCCTGAGAGTTACAGAGATATCACCCAATGGTGGCACCTTAGAGTCTGTCACAAATTGTGCAGGAAGAAGATGACATTTGGGGTGAAATCCCCTCACTCATACTTAATCAATGACTGCACATGGTTCTGTGCACTTAGACCAGCTCCCCTAAGATGTCATCTAGGAGTCTTCACTACTCACCTGTGAACTCTGTGAACTTGAAGAAACCATATGACCTTGAGAAGGCAGAAGCAAAGAGCACCTGTCAATCATCCCTGCTATTGCTATTCTTTCATATCAAGAACCCACAGAGAAATCTATCATTCTGTTGTAATATGGGGAATTCTTGTAATATCTGATAAATTTATTCTCTTAATTCATGGCAAGGCAATGTCACTGGAATACCAGAGCCTGAAAGTGACATAAGAAGACACTATAGAATAAACCTGTGATTTAATGGAAGTCACATATTACAATAGAATGACGCTGAAGTGAAACTCCAGTACTTTGGACACCTCATGGGAAGAGTTGACTCATCGGAAAAAACTCTGATGCTGGGAGGGATTGGGGGCAGGAAGAGAAGAGAACGACAGAGGATGAGATGGCGGGATGGCATCACNCAATAGAATGACGCTGAAGTGAAACTCCAGTACTTTGGACACCTCATGGGAAGAGTTGACTCATCGGAAAAAACTCTGATGCTGGGAGGGATTGGGGGCAGGAAGAGAAGAGAACGACAGAGGATGAGATGGCGGGATGGCATCACTGACTCAATGGACGTGAGTTTGAGTGAACTCTGGGAGTTGGTGATGGACAGGGAGGCCTGGGGAGCTGCGATTCATGGGGTCACAAAGAGTCGGACACGATTGAGTGACTAAAGTGAATTGATAAAGAATATTCAGTAGTGGAAAGAACATGAACCATTTGAGAACAGGAGTTTAACTTCTGTTGGGTCACACACCAGGCTCATGATCATGGGAAATCATCTGAGCCTCAGTTTCCTCATCTGTACATCAGGGATTATAATAATAATGCTGCACCCATGCTTGTTAGGAATGTGATATGACCTAATGGAAGAAATGAAAGTGAAATTGCTAATCTCTCAGTTCAGTTGTATCTGACTCTTTGCGACCCCAGGGACTGTAGCTTGCCTCCAGAAGCCTCTGTACATGAAATTCTCCAGTCAAGAATACTAGAGTAAGTTGCATGTCCATCTCCAGGAAATCTTCCCTTCCCAGCGATTGAATCTGGGTCTCCTGCACTGCAAGCAGATTCTTTACCATCTGAGTCACCAGGGTATCCCAGTACATAGTGCATGACTAAGATGCTCTGCTTATATTAGTTTTATTCTATCCCATTCACCCATAATATGCATAAATATGTTAATATCCTTTGGAGAGTAGGGCTTATGCATATGGATTGAGATCCATTATTCAAAAGAGAGGTAGAATAACGAAGTGAAAGGCTTAGTATACAAAGGCTTAGTATAAGAAAGGTCTTGAATAGAGTTTCTGTATCCTGTCTGTTATATGTTACAAGGTCCTTTATTCACTGTAACAAAATTTATGATTCTTTGTTGCATATATTATTCCTATTAAGGCTGTATTTTCATAAGGTTCCAAGATAATAAATGCAAATGTTTCAATAATGCCTGCTACATGTTATTCTAGTAGTTCAGTTAGGCTCTCAACAAATGCTGGTTATTTTAATTAACTATCTCAAAAATACAGAAAATAGAATTATTGTAGTTTGATAGAAGCAGAAATGGATTAATGCTAGAAATAAGACTAACTAAGCATTGAAGGATTTTAAGCATTTTGCCTGATACAGAAGAATAAAATAATGTTGGTAAGAGGAAAAGCCTGTAAAAATGTTCATACTAGTCAGGATTCTCTGGAGACACAGAACCAACAGGCTAGACGGATACCTAGATAGATACATAGATAGACAGATAGATACATAGAGATTCTGCGGAATTAGAGCTCATATAATTAGGTAGGTTGAAAAGCCCCACACTCTGTGTTTGGCAAAATGGAGATACTGAAGAACCTAAGCCACTCCATTTTGTTAAAAAAGACTCCATTTTGTAAAAAATTCCCGGGAAAGAGCTTCTCAGAAATCTCTTAACCCCACCCCACTACCCGTGGACCAATCAGAACCTGTGGCCAGCCCGGGAAATGGGAACCAATCAGAACCCAACACCTAACCCTTCCACAGAAGGTAACCAATTAGATGTTTCCCAACCCGGAAATGCCCATTTTTCAAATTTCTCACGTGAGAACACCCTATATAAGCAATGTAACCCAGAGCTTATAGCTGCTGCATCGGTATCAGTGGGAGCCCCAGCTTGAGCTTGGTAATAAAAACTCTCTTCCTTTTGCATCAGATATCGGCTCCCTGGTGGTCATTGGCAGATTTCGCGACTTGGGCATAACATTTGGGGGCTCGTGCGGGATCTCCCACCGGCTCCATGGGAAGACCGATCCGGAGAGTCATCTGCAGCTAGTAAGCTTTTTTCTGTTTTTCTTTTCCTTTCTGCCAGGGCCTAGTTTCTGAGACTGGTATACGACTCAAGTGGATGCACCGACAAGTCACCGGTGGCGGTTGTTGAGAGATGTCCCCAACCCCAGCGGGGGCAGGGGATGGAGTGCCCCTGTTCTCTGTAAATGATAGTGGGTCGCTCCCACTGAATGGCCGGAGGCCATTGTCGTTCAGTTTGACCTCCGGACTCCCAGAGGTGTATTTCTCCTGTCTCTCTGTCTGTGTGGGTGTTCATTTTGTCTGTGTTAATTTACCAACATCTGACTGATCCAGGGACGATAGGGCAATGCCATTATAGCCCCACACCTCTATCCTTGGTTACTGATAATTTTAAGGAGGTCAAGATGTGCACTCATGGCCTCAGGGTAGAAATTATTTTTGCAACACAGAATGGCGGACCTTCCATGTAGGCTGGCCCTCAAAAGGCACCTTTGACTTGGGAACTGTACACTGAGTCCAGAATATCATCTTCCTACTGTGAATCGGACACCCTGACCAAGTTCCTTATATCATAGTATGGGAAAATATCTTATTGTGTCCCTCATCTTGGGTAAAACCTTTTTTGCCTCAATAGGGATTTTCTACCACTCAGGTTTAGACAAGAGCCCAGTTTTGGGCCCTGGAAGGGGTCCCTCTTCCTGCAACAAATGGTGACTCTTGTGGGACTCTTGTTCACCGAGACTGACATCCTGATCACTTGGGGTACTCAGGGGCCAGCTTGCCTGCCAATGGACCAGACCCAGCAGCCGCAACTGGGACCCTTTTGTCCCTGGTCTCCTCCCAATGCAGACAACTGGCCAGAGTGCCCCAACCAGTTAGGAACAAGAGACTTTATTGATCTCTCTTCCTTTCCCTCTCTCTTTCCTCTGTGCTGTGATTTTTGATAACCATTTTGCTTTGTCTGGCCACCATGTGGTTTATACCTGCCAACATTTTGTTAGAACTTGATTTTCTTTCCCTGTGCCTTGAGACCAGGGCTCTCAGGATCGCTTATCTAGACCATCTCTAACTCCTGACACTGAGGAAAAAGGGGAAAAAAAGACTTGAAGCTAGATCTTGCACTGTGTCTGTCTAAATATGTCTTGGTATGTCTCTGTCTCTAGGTAATATTTTTGAGGTTAATTTGTATATGAGCTCTATTTATTTGGTTTAAAAAAGGTAAGCGCTTACAAATCAAGTAATTCTAAATTAAACAATAAATTCCAGGTTCGTGTGAACTGGGAAATATTCAATGTTAAATACCTGATATTAATGTTTGTTTGTTGACCTATCTAATATAGACATGTCTTAGAGTGATTAACGNTTTTTTTTTTAAGCTCTAAAAAATTATGTTCTGAAGTGTTAATTATATTGTATGAGTATTTTAAACAGGACTCTATGGTTGCATGTGATAAAAAACCAACTCACATAAGTTAGTTAAATCTATTTATATGTTTGTTCATTTGAAGGATATTGGGTACATCTCACATAGCACTACAATGGAGTAGCCCGAAGAGAACTCAAAACCAACCCTACTGTACGTTATCCAGGAACCTATACAGAATTAGTTTTGCTGGCAACTTTGTATACCTAGGTCAGATTCTGAAAATATCTGGGGGATGATTTCCTTAAGTCTGAGATGGTCCCAAGGTGAAAAATTCCTGATTGGCCAATGCATTAGGCTGCTATATAGGCTGTTCTGGAAGAGCTAGGCTCAGTTCATCTGATATTCTTTGATACTACTTAATATGGGTGTCTGAAAGCCTTGATTATCTGGCATCAATCAGGAATACATACGGTCATTAAACTTCCCAGATAACCAGAACCTAATTCATTTAGTTTGAAAACTTAATTTTAGCTCATTTCAGGCCTTTCTTTCTAAAGGAGAATATATTGAACAGAATCTATTGAAGATAACTTGGGTAATGTAATGGGGCACAAGAGTGAGTGCAGGTGTCAAGAGTCTTTAATGAATGTCTTCCAGTGGACACCAGGTTGATATACTCCCGTCTTTATCCACAGGACAAATTTCTATTGAGGCACACAAATACTTTCACAGAAGGGAAGTGCCAGATTTAAATTTTTTTTAGAAATCAATTTCAGATAAATTAATATGGTAATCTGTTATGGGAAAAGAGAGAGAGGAAAACCCATTTGCTGTGTGCTGTGCTTAGTTGCTCAGTCATGTCCAACTCTTTGCAACACCATGGACTGTAGCCTGCCAGGCTCCTCTGTCCATGGGGATTCTTCAGGCAAGAATACTGGAGTGGGTTGCCATGCCCTCCTCCAGGGGATCTTCCCAACTCAGGGTTCAAACCCAACCCACATTGCAAGCGGATTCTTTACTGTCTGAGCCACCAGGGATAGAAGAAAGCTCATTTACTCGTCCTCTTTGAGTGTGTTTGAGCTTGCCTTTCTGTGACGTCTCCTATTTCATATCAGAATTAGTTAAGTTGCACACTCAGGACCATCATTCTGTAGATCAACTTTGAGCACCACTCTGGAGACCAATACAAGGTTCTTAGAAATTTGCTAATCTCTGTAGAATTGTGTGCAGTGGCCAGAAGTGAAAGCACTGCTAAGATGTTGTCCATATACAGCTAAGAACTGTATATTCTCCATTTTCCTCATTTCAATTTTTCAATATTGTAAATCTTTAAAAAATAGACATATTATGAGCATTCTACCAAAAGACTGTTTTGGAATGAGAATGAAGATGATGATGTAGCTGATGAGATAACGAATATTGACTTAGTGATTCTTCTGTGCTGGACCCTGTTCTAACCACTCTTCTTATACTCATTCAGTTAATCTTCACATCGGTCCTATGATATTTTCATTTTATATCACATATAAAGAAGGTTGCTAATCAATGGGGTTGCTCACAGCACTTCTCTAACCTCATTCTCAGATGAAGAAATTGAGTGAACCCTAGTACTTAGGAGCTGCTGTTCATTACTCTTGGTTACCTTTGTCACGGTTTATTATTTAGGACTGCTGATTCACTACCAGGTATGCATATTTGATATCTGTTTCCACATAGATATCATACTGTCTCGTAACAAAACAGAAAACTAACTAGACAACTAGGTCATGCTATATTAGCAAATTTGATCCACATACTATCCATCGTTAAAACAAAAAAAACTAAAACAAACAAGGAAGCTAGGCAATGAGCTCTGTACATTGATAGCAAATTTGATTGACACTCAATTCTGAAGTTAATAACCGTGTTGAGAATAGTACCTCCTAACAATTTTGTGAGTCATCAGGATATTTCCCATATTTCCTGGTTCCTGGCCTTACTGTCAGTGTAGATAAGGAAGGTATATAGAAAATTAAATTAAATACAAAATGTTTCCTGCATATGAAACCTTGCTTACATGATGAAAAAAAAACTAGATCTAAAATGAAAATTAAAAAAAAAAACTTTCTGAAAAGTAAAAAGGAAAAATAGTTAATGTAGGATTTTAGTTATGTCTGATAAGTGAAAATGCTATTAACATTCCCGATACTGTTCTTCTAAAAATATTTATTGAGTCAGTTGGCTTAGTTCTACCTGTCTCAAGTAGACTTCACTAATATAGGGATGGATATGTGTGTGTGTGTGTGTGTATATATATATATATATATATATGTATAGAGAGAGAGAGAGAGAATGGCTGTCAACAAGTCTACAAACAGTAAATACTGGAGAAAGTATGGAGAAAAAGAAACCTTATTACGCTGTTGATGGGAATGTAAATTGGTACAGTCACTATGGAGAACAGTATGGAGATTCCTTAAGAAACTAAAAATAGCCGTACCATATGATCCTACAGTCCCGCTCCTGTGCATATCTGGAGGATAGCATAATTCAAAAAGATACTTGCAACTCAGTGCTCATAGCAGCACTGTTTACAATAGACAAGACATGGAAGTCACATAAATGTCCACTGAGAAAAGACTGGATAAAAAAGATACAGTATGTGTATGCAATGGGGGCGGGTGCAGGAGGGCCGAGAGGAGCTACTCCATGTTCAAGGCCAGGAGAGGCAGCCATGAGGAGATACCCCTCATCCAAGGTAAGGAGCAGTGACCGCCCTTTGCTGTAGCAGCTGTGAAGAGATACCCCACGTCCAAGGTAAGAGAAACCCAAATAAGACAGTGGGAGTTGCAGATGGCATCAGAGGGCAGACACACTGAAACCATAATCACAGAAAACTAGCCAATCTGATCACATGGACCNTGTCCGAGGGGCGGCGGCCAGGAGGAGGTACCCCATGTCCGAGGTCAGGCGCGGCAGCCAAGAGTGCCAGGCTGCTACAGCACCGGAGCGGCCGAGAGGAGCTACCCCACATCCAAGGAGTGGTGGCTGCGCTGGCGCAAGGAGGGCCTAGAGGAGCCACTCCACGTTCAAGGTCAGGAGGGGCGGCCACGAGGAGATACCCCTCCTCCAAGGTAAGGAGCAGCGGCTGCACTTTGCTGGAGCAGCTGTGAAGAGATGCCCCATGTCCAAGGTAAGAGAAGCCCAAGTAAGACGGTAGGTGTTGCAAGAGGGCGTCAGAGGGCAGACACATTGAAACCATTCTCACAGAAAACTAGTCAGTCTAATCACACTAGGACCACAGCCTTGTCTAACTCAATGAAACTAAGCCATGGCATGGGGCCACCCAAGATGGGCGGGTCATGGTGGAGAGGTCTGGCAGATTGTGGTCCACTGGAGAAGGGAATGGCAAGCCACTTCAGTATTCTTGCCTTGAGAACCCCATGAACGGTATGAAAAGGCAAAATGATAGGATACTGAAAGAGGAACTCCCCAGGTCAGTAGGTGCCCAATATGCTACTGGAGATCAGTGGAGAAATAACTCCAGAAAGAATGAAGGGATGGAGCCAAAGCAAAAACAATACCCAGCTGTGGATGNAAATGATAGGATACTGAAAGAGGAACTCCCCAGGTCAGTAGGTGCCCAATATGCTACTGGAGATCAGAGAGAAATAACTCCAGAAAGAATGAAGGGATGGAGCTAAAGCAAAAAACAATACTCAGTTGTGGATGTGACTGGTGATAGGAGCAAGTCCGATGCTGTAGAGAGCAATATTGCATAGGAACCTGGAATGTCAGGTCCATGCATAGTTTAGCACCTGGCAAATAGTGCTCATGCAGAGTGTTGGGAAGAAGTGAAAAAAAGGGATACTCTACTCAGTTTATGTACCTCCCTCCTTTGTGTCTCAGTTTGTAATCAAAATGAGATAATTGACCTAATGATACAGTAGTAGAATTGCTTGTCTTTTGGCTGGAAGCTTTAATGAAAATGTCAGGATGGTGTATGCAGCCGAAAAGCACCCACACCATTTACTCCTGTAGGTTCACTCTTTTGGACGTTCAGAGTTTTCTATTTTCAAAAGCACTTATTAAAATGCTGATGCCTCATACTCAACAGACAGGAACATACTGTCTGTTGTGTTCACCACTCTATCATGTCATTAAGGACATTGCTTTTTCATTTTCATTCCTTAAGTGAGAATAGTGACTGAAATGTAGTTGGAGTTCTATAAAGATTAGTTGAAGGAGTGACTTTCTGGTACCAATTCTTATTGCCAGCTGCTGTTTGCTGGCAGCAATTCGTTGAGCTGTGTGATGTTGTTTCAGCAATAGATTAGCAATGTCTGAATGTACAAAATGAGGCAAAGTAAGGATTTTTGTAATATGTTTGCCATGAATGTTAAACCACTCTCCTTGCCTTAGGTATCAGCTAACATTCTGGCCAGTTAGTTGACTGCAAAGAGGAAGACTGTGGTACTGGATGGGAGAAGTGTATTAACCAGTAGGACTAAAGGGGTTCTGAGATGGAAATGAGAATTCTGGAAGACAGATTTTGCTGCTTCCATGTTTGGCTGAGTACTCTGGTGGAAATAGAAGAATTTTAGGCTTTTTTTTATTCACTAGGTTTTTGTTTGATTTATTTAGTTTTTCCACAAATCAAAAGGTTGTGCAATGCAACAGAGTTTTAACATGATACTAATTGAATGAAGCTAGTGATGTGCAATGAAAAGGTTTTCATGTTTATTTATTGAGATTGTGCATGCATTCTGTTAATTTCACACCCTTTGCACATGTATTCCTTCCTGAATTAGAGAGGGAGAAAAAATGCATTGTTGAGGATCAGAGATAAAGCGGTGATTTTAAAGAACAAAGAAATGGATTTATAATTCCTCGTCCCCAGAGTCTTATATCTTTCTCTGGTTAGAAAGAAGATGCACTTGTCATTTTTCCAAAGCTAGATTATCTCAAGGCTTTGTGTCCCAGATCAGACTGGGGGTGTCTGCAGCTATTTTACTAAGAGCTTGAAGAGAATTTGAGGGGTGGAGAAAGACCTCCTATAGCATAAATACAAAGGGTCTTATACTTCTCCCCACTCAGAATTACAACATGAACTATGTCAGTGCTTGCTCAAGGAGCAGTCATTTTCATCTGGAATGCAGCACGCTTTGTTGGCTCGGTGATGGGCAGCTGAGTTTCCTGTCACGTTGTCACAGATGCAGTTTGAGGCATGAAAACTCATTGCTTAATTTGTTATCACTTCGCACCTTCCTGATTAGTAGAGGCAGTCCATTGCCCTGTGTAGAATTATTCATTCATCCAATGAGCATTTTGTCCCAGACCAGCACTCAGGTTACAGAACCAACTAAGGTCATCTGTTCTAAGGGCATCTGTCTCAATTTCAGTTTCTTCTACAACAGACCCTGAGACAAAGACTTGGATGCAGGTAGTTTTGGGGGGAGACACTTCCTGGAAGCACAAACAAGGAAGTGGAAAAAGTGAGACAGGAAAGGGGAAAAAGTGATAAAGTGTGCATAAAATAGCCGGTTAGGGCTAGGGGCAACTAGGGCTCAGTTATCCTGGGAAACCTCTGAGAAACAATGTAGAACATGTACAAAATGTCCCTGTTAGAGTGAAGGTGGAGCATCGATTTACCTACACTCCTTGATGGTGCCCGCCGAGCTCTCGGAGCAGAAGAGCATTCAAATAGAGGACAAGAGACACTGATTCCTGAGTTGAGATGTTGTCCTTGTGTCAGGGACTGTTTACTACAACTGCTGGCAAACCAAAGAGATTTGGGGCCAAGTAGAAGTATCATTTATTGCAAAATCCTCACTTTCTCTACTCCAAGGCAGGTCCCGTTTTAGAACTAACAAACTTCAAACTGAGGTAGATCGAGGGCTGCCGTGTAAGGCTGGGTAGGCTCTGCACTACTGCTCCGAGGCTTGCCAGTTACACGGAATGAAATGAAATGTTTGTCTCCCAGAGCTGTGCAATGAGCACTGCGTGAAACATTCATGAGAACTACTCTGTGATTGTCACCTCTTGGAGCCGTGCAGCACACAACCTGCAAAGCTGTACACTCAGTTTCTCTTTATTTATGTATGTATGTATTTATTTAGCTGCCCCAGGTTTTAGTTGCATCACTCCATCTTATCTTTGTTGCAGTGTGCAGGATTTTTAGTTGCAGCACGTGCGTTCTAGTTCCCTGACCAGGAATCAAACTTGAGCCCTCTGCTTTGGGAGCTTGAAGTCAGCCGCTAAATCAGGGAAGTCCCCACACAGTTTCTTTTATATTAAAAAAAAGTCTGAAGGATAGATATTATTTTTGCAAGGATGAATAAATTATTGTAAAGCATCAGACAGAAGACATTTCAGGAAAAAGAGGGACTTCAATTAATATGTTTATATCAGCCCAGTGGTAGTTACGGGTTCTAAATGGCCGTCAGACTTTGGAGATCCAGAAGCCTTTGCCTAACAGCATCTTTTCTTAGCTTTTTAGATGGATATAGACCACACACACAGCATCTGCACCTCACTGAGGGACCCAGCTGCTATTCAGATTCCCGGTCCTCTGGCCTTCCTTACCTATGTGGACAGGTATAGCTGCCATGTGTACGAGGTACAGATGGGTTACGTTAGCTCCGAGAGTTTGCAGTCTCAGGTTTCTACCAGTCCTTTAGACCATTCTAGTCTGGTGTTATCCCAACAATTAGATGTTTCACAGCAAACAAGGCAGATAAAACCCTCCATGTGTATCTTAATTTGTCATTTCCAATGAGACAGAACTCTAAGAAGACACACTCTGAAGTTGTTTCAAAGGCAGATCTTGGTTCAGCCCAGGGCCTGATGCAATATTTTGCATGATTCTTTGATGAATAAGAATACAATGCATATGAAACTTGGCCCTCATCTTCAAATTCCTGCCTAAAGCAATTGACAAATGCTGCAAATTTTCATGGGCTTTGGGCTTCACCGATGACCCAGCAGTAAAAGAATCCACCTGCAATGCAGGAGACCTGGCAGGAGCCACAGGTTTGATCCCTTGGTTGGGAAGATCCCCTGGAGAAGGCAATGGCAACTCACTCCAGTATTCTTGCCTGGGAAATCCTGTGCACAGAGTCACAAACAGTCAGATATGACTGAGGGACTAAACAATAACAATATAAACTTTCATTAAAAAATAATAATACATAGTTAAAATCAACCTTTAAAAAATTACAAATGAGTCTCATCGTTAATTGTAAAATATTTAGAAAAGATAGGCACATAATACACATTTTTAGAAATATATGTTTTGCTATAATTTTAAATCTTGATCATAAGTTCTGTCCCAATTTTCTTGTCCATCTAAGCTTTCTTTTAGAGGACTATTTTAAAAGCTGAGAAGAAATGCAAGTAGAGAGGAAAGATAGTATATAATCATCTACTATTATTGCAGAAACCAGTACTTGACAAAGCAAGCACCACACTTGGAGAATTGGGGAACTCAGGTTTATTATGCCGGCAGGCCTAGAGGAGTTAACACTCCACACTTTGAGCCCCTAACAAAGGGGTTACAGAGTTTTTATACACAGACAGGCATGATTAAGCGGGTTTGTGGGTTTGCAGGGGCTAGGGCGATCGCAAAGAGTTGGACAAGAGTGAATGAGATAAGCTCCAGTTCCCAATATTGTGAGTCCCCACTTTCTGAAACCTATCTGATCTAGACTTTGCAAGGAGTAAGCTGAGTTACAGAGGCAGAAAGGGCAGGAGGTTATGTAAAAATTTTAACTTCTTCTTCACTATTAT
>SJYV01025330.1:1012117-1041764 GCA_006410875.1 Neotragus pygmaeus
TCCCGCGTGGGGCCCGACGTGCGTCAGGCCCTTTGGAGGTGGTTGAAGCGGAGGTTGCAGGGCGTTAGCGGAGGCGCTGCTTAGGCTTCCCACCTCCTCCCCTTCCCGTGGCTAGATCCTGCAGAGGAGGGGCCGCGCGCAGAGGGGAGGGGGAGTGCGGAGCGGGGAGACCTAGATGGGTCGATCTGAAGTCGACTGGGGTGTGGAGTGGCGGGCCTCAGCCTAGCGGCAGGGCAGGGGTGCGAGGGCTGGGGAGAGCGCGGGGCGGGCAGCGCCGAGGAGGCAGCCGCAGCATTAAAGTACAAGCAGGCTCCGGTCCTGCCGTTGCGGGCCTCCACCCCCCGCCCTCTGCCGCCGCCTGTTTGGAGTGATAATCTGGCTTTGAGCACCGCCGCCGAGCAGGCCGTAAATCCGCATCCATCAACGCGCAGCCATTCGGTCGGAATTAGCCAGTCACTATGGCCTTAATTACTTTGTCAAAGATGAAAAATAGTAATTGATTTTGCCCTCGATCGCTCTGCTCCCCCTCCTCCTCTTGCAGTTAAGCAAATAAATAGCTATTTTTGAAAACTCGTGTCTACCCGGCGGAATGTGGAGGTGGGGAGAGGGCAGAATTTAGTGAAGAAGAGGCCATCCAGTGGCAGCCCTGACGCCAGCGCTTGTATCAGCCGCAGGGGGCAAACTGGGGCCCAGGCAGGGAAGGACTAGGAGCTCAGCCTTTGGCATTCAAGATGCTGCCTTCAACCGCCTAGAGGAGGAAAGAAAGGGGAGAGGAAACGGCGTTTAGCAAGCCCTGGCTCTGGTGTTAGCCTGGCGCTTGCGGCGCCAGCTTCCTCGCGTCCGCCGGGCAGCAGGTGACAAACAGCTGCCCGGCCAGGCCAGTTTGACAGAATGGCGAAGAAGCTTGCCCAAGGTCAGAGAGCAGAGCCAGAATTTGAGCCCGAGTCAGTGCTGACTCCGGCCCATCGTCTGTATCTCTGTTCAGACGATTTCGCCATGAGCCACAAAGGCCTAAAACTTCTACAGATGACAGGTGCACGGGCTCAATGTGGGTTTCAGGAGACAGTGACAAGGCAGCAGGAAAGCCATGCGGTGCTTTTGTCCCTCTTGTCTGCTAGCGCCTGGTTCTACTGGACTGTTGTTCTGTGTTAAGAATGTGGGCGCTGCCAGACATACTGCACCACCTCCTGGCTCTGGGACCTTGGGGAGAAATTCTCAGTCTGTAAAATGACGATAATAAGAATGTGTATTAACCTCCCTAAAGGGGTGTTTCTGGATTAAATGGAAGTATGCCTGTGAAGTATCTACCCTGAGGCTGGATGCCTGGTATTCTTTCAAGAAGCAATGGTCATTTTCCAGACTTCAAGAATTATCTGTTTGAAGCCCCTTAGATTTAACAAATAAATCTTTCTTTCTTTGAAGCCCCTTAGATCTAGCAAATAAATCCAGTTCTTTCTCCCTGGTCCAGAAGATTCACTGTTGGTAAACACGCACAGGATAGAAAGCCTAACATGGGAGATAACCACTGTGCAACGCTTGGCCTCCTCAGTCAGTGGTGTGGTCACGTGACAATCGAGCATTTACCTCATTAGAAGACAATTGAGAGCATCCTGAGAAAGTACTCAAACACAGGGCCTGCTCTGCTCGGAGTGTGGCCTGTTTGGGTGAAGGTACATCTCAACGTACTCAGCAGAACCTTAGACCTCTGTAATCAGCTTCACTGTCCAGGTCTCCCTTGACCCTCGGGTATCAGGGGGACACCAACTAATCAGGGCCTGCCTCCCTCACCGTGGCATTTCAGAGGAGCCTGGAAGCAACCAGTCTGTGTGTAAAATGTAGGTCCAAAATAACGAGACTCAGACAGGCAGGACGCTTGTTCCTGAGTCAGCAATAGTGGTCATTTTCAGTTCACTGCAGCAAGACACAGGACAGTGGGCGCAGGCGCAGAAGCAGAGAAGTTTAAAATAAGATGCAGAGGACGTTCAAGGTCATCATAGTCCCATATGTCTGCTTCACAGTGAGGAAACGGAGGTCCAGGGAGGAGAAGAGGGTGTTCAAGGTCACTTGCAAATTAAGAAACAAAGTCTAGCATCATCTCTCTTTTTTTTTAAGGATAAAAAAAAAAACCCACATTAGATCAACAGTATGTCTAAAGCATGAAATGATTTTGTAGCCTTGAAAAGAATGGTTTAGAGCCATACAGTTGGTTTGGACAGATTCTCATGAGGTATTAAATGAGAATGGCAGATACACTAAAGCGTGTATCATTCCAGTGTGTGTGTGTGTGTGTGTGTCTGTCTGTCTCTCGGTCTTCCAGTAAAATGTGGAACCACTTTTAGTGCACTATATAGTACCTAGGATTACTGGTGGGCAGTGTGTGCATTGATGTGAACAGAGAGGAGAGGGCAAGAGGTAAAAAAAAAAAAAAAAGGAAGAAAAGGAAAACAGTATACTTTGGAAAAAATGGTTGTAATGATCATATGTATAAATTTATGTTAAAATGTATATAAACAAGTTTTAAAAGAAAAAATTCAGTACTAAAACCTACTGCTTTAATTAATGAGACTATTCACCAGGCTACTTTCATTAGGAAGTATTAAGCCTACATCTATTTGACTGTCTTTCTCTAAGGAGTAGAACTCAGAAAAATGAATTCAGTTAATTAAGGATCTCAGCTACCGATATTTGGCTAATCCTCCTTCCTAAAGTCCTGCTGTTTGTCTCCTAGCTCTGCTGGGCTGGAACCAGGGTCCAATCAAAACCTTTAGCGGACATAGTTTTGGAAAATATGGTGATTTTCTGCTCACCTGCCCCCATTCTTGCAATGTCCATTAAGCTATAAGATAATTTAAACTCAACACTAAACTGAAATTTTCTGATTTCTTATTCCATAATGACATTGATATTTTTCTGAACAACAACATATTCACTTCTTTCCCCTGCCTCCCCACAACCACCGCCCCCTGCCAACTTTTTAAAATCATTCTTTCTTTGTGAAAAGTATGAAAGTGTTAGTCGCTCAGTCATGTCCAAGTATGTTCGATCCCACGGACTGTAGCTCACCAGGCTCCACTGTTCATGGGATTTCCCAGGAAAGAATACTGGAGTGGGTAGCCATTCCCTTCTCCAAGGGATCTTCCTGACCCAGGGATCAAACCTGGGTCTCCTACATTGCAGGCAGATACTTTACGTTCTGAGCCACCAGGGAAGCCCTAAGACCTACTTTAATGGTTGCATATGTTTGGGATAACTACTTAGTAATCAATATCCAAGTTCAAGTCTTCTGTGTTTATTCTCTTCTAAGTTCCCAACCAAAGTTGGGGAAACACGTTTTGAAAGAGATCAGGTCTCAAATATATTCACTATTAGAAAAAGAAATTTTCTAATACATACGGTAGGCTTCTCTGGTGGCTCAGACAGTAAAGAATCTGCCTGCAATGTGGGAGACTCAGGTTCAATTCCTGGGTCAGGAAGATCTCCTACAGAAAGAAATGGAAACCCACTCTAGTATTCTTGCCTGGAGAGTTCCATGGACAGAGGAGTCTGGGGGGCTACAATCCATGGGTTGCAAAGAGTCAAACACGATGGAGTGACTAACACTTCACTTCAATGCATGGGACAAGAGAACTGACATTTTATTAAATGCTAGGAGACAGCGATGGCACCCCACTCCAGTACTCTTGCCTGGAAAATCCCATGGGCGGAGGAGCCTGGTAGGCTGCAGTTCATGGGGTCTCGAAGAGTCAGACACGGCTGAGTGACTTCACTTTCACTTTTCACTTTCATGCGTTGGAGGACGAAATGGCAACCCACTCCAGTGTTCTTGCCTGGAGAATCCCAGGGACGGGCGAGCCTGGTGGGCTGCTGTCTATGGGGTCACACAGAGTCGGACACGACTGAAGCGACTTAGCAGCAGCAGCAGTAAAGAAGAGTCTTTTTTCTTTCTCTCTTGAATGTCCCTATTTCCCCTGGCCTTCTGTTGCTGTCCTAATTAGTGGGGATGGGGGGTGGTGGTGAGATTTGAGTTCAATGTCATGCAAACCTAGCAGGAATTCCCACAAGTAGAGCAGAACCGATGTTGGGAAGCTTTACTGTATTGGCAGTTGATGGAATTAACTCAAGGCTATTGAGTCAAATCAGAGCAAGGTTCAGAAAGACACAATGGTGAGGACAGTGGCCCAGAAAGTGGGATGTTGAAAATTCAAGATCTTTTACACCAGTGGGAGCTGCCAGGCAGCATAGATAGGTTTCGGAACCTTAGATTTTGTCATTTGGTAATGCCCTCGTAAATCAGGCCTAGGGGACATGGACATTGGCACTACATTTGGTTCTATTTGTTCTAGTGATCTACAGCATTTGATATGGTATGAGATCATATCGAACAATGGCCTGGAAGAGTTCAGCTCAGTCTTTGTCTATCTTTGATAGACAACTCAGAGTTCATTAGTCGTGATGGTAGTTGTCTCCTGGGATGTCACCATTAGGGCTTAGACATGATCCATGGTATGTTTAAAACTAAACTCACAGAGTCTGCTTTCCACTAAAGAATGTTTCTATGTTCTATTTAAGCCTGTTTCTGGATGGGTTAACATGATATGCTCAGTGGTGTCTGACTCTTTGCAACCCCATGGACTGTAGCCTGGGCTGGTTCTTCCGTCCATCCATGGGATTTTTCCAGGTAAGGGTCCTGGAATGGGTTGCCATTTCCTTCCCCAACAGTGAAAATAGGGCTTTAGAATTAGCTGAGTCAGAAGTTTGAATCCAAGTTAAGCTACTTACTAGCTGTGTGTTCTTGGGCAGTTACTTATCCTTCAAGCCTTGCTTTCCTTTTTAGTAAAATGTAGTAATTAAATGCGATTAAGCATATGAAAGCTTCTAGTACAGTACATGACACAGAGTAAGAGCTCTTCCTACCTTGAGATTGCGGGCTTTGATTGACACTATTCCCCAAGAGATGTAGCAAAAAGACTCCTTCCATTAGAGCTTAATGTTACTGGACTTTTTGGCCAAATTGTATTCTCCCCATCCTTCTTAAGGGGACATGAGCTTTTTCTGGTGTCCTTTTCTGTTTTGCTTTGTTGTTTGTTTTCTGAGATTTTTCTGATTCCTTTTTTATTTGCTTTTTGTTTTCTGTCTTTCTCAGAAATGCCAGGCACCGTCATGACTCTATGCCTTTGCATCTGCAATATCCTTTGTCTGAAATTCTCTTCTCTTCAGAGTGAATTCCTAACTACACCTTTAGACTCTGCCCCAAATGTATCTCCCCTCAGAAGATTTTTATGAACAGAATTAATATTTCCATGCTCTGTGCTTCTCTAGCACTAGTGTATTATAATTATTTCCAAGTATGCCTTTTCTTCTATAGATGCCACAAGCCACAGCTATATACATTTAAATTAATTAAAATAATATAAGATTCTATACCTCATTCATAGCACTAGTGTATTATAATTATTTCCAAGTATGCCTTTTCTTCTATAGATGCCATGAGCCACAGCTGTATACATTTAAATTAATTAAAATAATATAAGATTCTATACCTCATTCATACTAACTACATTCTGAGAGCCCAGCTGCTACCTGCATTGGACATTTCCATCGTTTCAGAATATTCTATCGGGCAGTGCTGTTCCAAACTGTAAAGCCTTCCAAGGCAGAAGAGCTTGATTTTTTTCAAAGCCTCTACACTTCTACTTGTACTGACATAGAGTAGGCCCTTAGTATTTTTGAATGAGTGACTTAAAAATCACAGGATAACCTCTTGATTTCTTATGTCACCTTACTGCGTTCTCTAAATCATATTATTCTACCTTTTCGCTTTTTCATTTTGCTTCTCTGATTATAAAGATAATTCAGGCTCATTACAGAAAATCTGGAAAAACCCAAAGAAGAACATAAAAGTATATATTCCCAACACCCCAAAATACAGCCTATTATTATTTTTGTATAGGCCTTTTAGACTTTCATGTTATGAAGTTTTTGTTCTCAGAAAATTGAGATCATGCTGTTCATGGCAAATAGGTGGAGAAAAAATGGAAACAGGGACAGATTTTATTTTTCTGGGCTTCAAAATCACTGCGGATGGTGATTGCAGCCATGAAATTAAAAGATGCTTACTCCTTGGGAGAAAAGCTACGACAAACCTAGCTGCTGCTGCTGCTGCTAAGTCGCTTCAGTCGTATCTGACTCTGTGCAAACCCACAGACAGCAGCCCACCAGGCTCCCCCATCCCTGGGATTCTCCAGGCAAGAACACTGGAGTGGGTTGCCATTTCCTTCTCCAAGGCATGAAAGTGAAAAGTCAAAGTGAAGTCACTCAGTTGTGTCCAACTCTTCACAACCCCAAGGACTGTAGCCTACCAGGCTCCTCCGCCCATGGGATTTTCCAGGCAAGAGTACTGGAGTGGGGTGCCATTGCCTTCTCCACGACAAACCTAGACAGTATACTAAAAAAGGAGAAACATAATTTTGCCAACTAAGGTTGATCCATATAGTCAAAGTTATGGTTTTTCCAGTAGTCATGTACGGATATGAAAGTTGGACCATAGAGAAGGCTGAGAGTCGAGGAACTGATGCTTTCAAAGTGTGGTACTGGAGAAGACTCTCATGAGAGTCCCTTGGACTGCAAGGAGATCAAACCTGTCAGTCCTAAAGGAAATAAACTCTGAATACTGATTGGAAGGACTTATGCTGAAGCTGAAACTCCAATACTTCGGCCACCTGATCCGAGGAGCATACTCACTGGAAAAGACCCTGATGCTGGGAAAGATTGAGGGCAGGAGGAGAAGGGGGAGACAGAGGATGAGAGGGTGATGGTTTTCCAGTGATGGCTGGCATCACTAACTCAACAGACATGAGTTTGTGCAGAGTCTGGGAGATGGTGATGGAGAGGGAAGCCTGGTGTGCTGCAGTCCATGGGGTCACAAAGAACCAGGTACAACTTAGTGACTGAACAATCTGCCTTTTCTCTCACTTAAACCAGCTTTCTCTTTAGCATAAAGGCATTTTTAAATGGAAAGAATATTACTTGGTAAATA
Organism: Neotragus pygmaeus; assembly: GCA_006410875.1. NCBI lineage: Eukaryota > Metazoa > Chordata > Mammalia > Artiodactyla > Bovidae > Neotragus > Neotragus pygmaeus. The sequence goes on from SJYV01025330.1 coordinate 1,019,154, forward strand.
CAAATATTTGTAATTATCAGCATGCACAATATCCAAATTTTATTAATATAACTCTTACGACCAAACAAATAAGCCCATCTGTTTACACAGGATTTATAATGACTAAATAGCTGTGGGAAATAACACAAACATTGTTAAAACGTGCAGGATCAGTGAATGCTTGCTCTGCAGTGGAAATGCCTGGTTCAGGGCTCTCCCTGGATTCTGCAGATTCCATGGATGATGACATGGTTTTCCAAGTCATTAACTAGGGCACAGCTTTGTGGGGAAATGAGAAGCAACATCCAAATCATTCTAAGAGTCGGGGTGATTGGTGGAGCTGACAAAGGAAACACGCTCTGTCATTCAGCACTGTGGGAGCACTTGGGGAGTGTGCTTGCCTGTGAAGACTCATGCTTCACTGAGCCCATTGTTTCACAAAGGCCTGGTTTCACTGATACTAAGAGAAGAGGGTGAAATCTGCCCACACATGGGCTATTTAGGTGACACTGTCAAAGACATTTCCATTGTTTTTTTTCTTGTTTTTTTCCTTAGAACTTTATTCTGCCTTTTTTTGGCATCCTGCACACAACTTGCAGGATATCAGTTCACCAAGCAGGAACTGAACCTGAACCATGGCAGTGAAAGCGCCAAATCCTAACCACTAGACCACCAAGGAGCTCCCCTATTCTGCCCACTTTTTTTTTTTTAAATAAAAAGCTTTTGTGTATTGCATTAGAGAAAAACATAAGCAAAAAGAAGAAAATAAACATCACCCCATCAGGACTCTTTTGCTTGCAAGAGACAGAAACTCAATTCAAAACTAGTTGAAACTCAAGATAATAAAGTAATGTAATGTCTAGGTCAAGGTCAGAGTAGAGTTGACCTCAAGGTGGGCTGAATCCCAGGATGCTCACAGCATGACGGTTCTCTCTCTAAGTCTTGGACTCTGTTGGTCCATCTGTCACATGTTTTCAGACTCAGATTGCAGAAGTCATGCCACCAGAATTCTAGATTTCATGCTCATGGATTATCATCCAATGGGAAAGAGATAGCTACATCTGTACCTCAGTTTGGGAAGTTTTGGGAAAAGACCCTAATAGGTTAGACCCCGAGACAAGGGTTTTGGTGCAGTTAGAGTATTTGGGAAAGGGTACAAGGGAGCACAGATGAGGGGGCAAAGAAAGTCCACCAGATGGGAGAAGAGTCACCAGGGGGTTAATGAGCGAGTAACCACTGTGGGCAGCTGGACTGCAGGTCTGGTGGGTCCCTCAGAGGCACCACATGGAACGTAGGTCAGAATTCTCGCTCCGGGGGACAGGGAAGCCAGGAGGCACTTTGTCCACAGACTCTCATCCCTAATTGGCTGAGGATGGGCCCTGAGGGCATCAATCCCCAGCACTTGTGAACACTCTGCACTTGGGTTGAGCCAGGTTTCTATAGCACTGGAAGAATGTCCGAGATAGAGAAATAAGAGAGATGTGGGTGTCGGAGGTGGGTCGGGGGTGGGAAGCCGTCAGTATCCTGGGAACTGCCCAGCACTGCTGCAGGTGAGCTCCGAGAAGGGACAGAGCAGTGTGGGTGGGATAACAAGAGCACTTTAGCGCTGCCCATTGAGACCAGTCACGCCAGATACTGATTGGTCCAGGCTTGGTCACATGTCCGTTTCTTGGGTGCAATGAGGCAGCATGCTGCAAATGGAAGCTCCATCCTGACCTCATGGAGGGGGAAGAAATTTCCCACCCAAAAAAGGACAGTCAATTAACAGTTATAAGTGCAGGAGAGATGATGGACATCATTATAATTATAAAAGATATTCACTTCCAAATTTTAATTCTATTATAGGATTATAGCCATTGAATGTCTTAGTAAATATTCTTGTAGACTGTACATATTTATGCATTTTTCTTTCTAAACTAGAAACATGTCATCTATGTATACTTTCACTTTTTCTTAATAGGATATAATCCTTTCAATATATAGTGAACACTTTTCTCTATATGAAGATATTGTAGAAATATAAACAACATATCAGTCAATATATTAAAAATTTTTGTACTAAATTATTTGATTAAAAGTTGAGTTGAAGGATAAATACATGAAATCCCATGCCCAGTAACCTCTCTACCCAGATGAAGAAGTGTTAGTGGTCGAACTGAGGGTATCAGAGGAAGTAATGCTAAAAAAGCATCAATTTTGGAATTATAGGGCTTGGGGTTTGAAGTCTAATTTTTAATATGGCCTTGGTCAATGTATTTAAACTTATAAAACCTCATATCTTAATTTACACATAAGTGTTTAGTCTTTACTAACTTCGCTAACTTTACTGACTTGGGGCTTCCCTGGTGGCTCAGAGAGTAAAGCATCTGACTGCAATGCAGGAGACCTGGGTTCGATCCTCAGGTCAGGAAGATCCCCCGGAGAAGGAAGTGGAAACCCATTATAGTACTCTTGCCTGGAAAATTCCATGGATGGAGGAACCTGGTAGGCTACAGTCCATCAGATCACAAAGAGTCGCATACAACTGAGCAGCTTCACGTCTCAAAGGCTAAACAAAATGGCAGCTCTTACTATCATCATCTGTACTATAAGGTCCATCACTCCTTACTGATAGCATTGTTCTAAGGCTTGAATTAGGTCATTCAAACAATATGCCCAGGAGAGAGCTAGAGACATAGTGGGTCTTAATTAATGATAATGTGTGCTGTGATCCCTTGGTCTTACATTAAGGCAGACTTTCCTGCCAGGAAAAGATTCTGGGCACCACAGCAATCAAAGGAATTGTTGTTCAGTTGCTAAGTTGTGTCCGACTCTTTGTGACTCCATGGACTGCAGCACACCAGGCTTCCCTGTCCTTCACTATCTCCTGGCGTTGGCTCAAACTCATGTCCATTGAGTTAATAATGCCATCCAACCATCTCATCCTCTGTCATCCTCTTCTCCTCATGCCTTCAATCTTTCTCAGCATCAGGGTCTTTTCCAATGAGTCAACTCTTCACATCAGCTGGCCAAAGTATTAGGGCTTCAGTTTCAGCATCAGTCTTTCCAATAAATATTCAGGTTTGATTTCTTTTAAGATAGACTGGTTTGACCTCCTTGCAGTCCAAGAGACTCTCAAGAGTCTTATCCAGCACCATAGTTTGAGAGCATCATTCTTTGGTGTTTAGCTTTCTTTATGGTCCAACTCTCACATCCATATATGACCACTGGAAAAACTATAGCTTAACTATATGGACACTTATTGGTAAAAAGGAGTGTGTTATGCCTAAAGAACCTTCCAAACTCAAAGATTTTTTACTTGGCTACCAACTCCCCTGAAATTCTACCAATTCAAAGTTCATTTAGGAGCACAACCAAGTTTTTTTTTTTAACTTTAACATACTCCGTGAACAACTAATTACACATTTACATCCTGGTGTAAACTTTATTATATGTCTTTCCTCCTTACGGCTAGTTGACACCTGAAGTATCCATAAACAAAAACCCTTGTTAACAAAGATAGGAGTGGACAGACAGTGCTGTACCATAAGCTATCGCAGTGGAGGCCCCAAACAGTAGACATATTTGTGCTGTCAGAAGAGAACATGATGTTTCTGATCCTTGTAGCTGTTGGAAGAGAGGTATCAGGAGGTGCAAAGATGCCTTAGAAAAGTAAACTTTCTCTTTGATTTTTCAACTACTTTCAATCTGAGAAAGGTAAACTTTCTGTCTTGCATGTCAACCATTGTCAATCCCGTAAAATTACTAATAAGAATGAATGAATTTGTTCCAATTGAACTGAGTTCCAATTTTCCATCTTTTCCCCTAGCTGTAGATGGAAATGCTCTAAATTAGATATCAGATGCCCTGAGTCTAGCACCAGTGAATTGTGCTGCCTTGGATAAATTACACATTTCTCTGAGACTCACTTTCTGTAGTTGGAAGGAGATAATAAATCTTGTTGTGCCTAACTTTCAAAGCTGAGGTAAAGATCAAATAAGATAATGGAATGGAGAGAGCTAAGTGATTATAAAATACCATGCGATCGTGGGAACCTGAAGCCCTATATTCCACTATTCAAGGGCCTAATGCCCACACCTCTGGGCTGAATCACAGGTGTCTGTGTGTGTGTTTTGCAGGAGAAGAAAGTGAAAGTGAAAGTTGCTCAGTCATGTCTGTTTGCGACCCCATAGACTGTATAATCCATAGAATTATCCGGGCCAGAATACTGGAGTTAGGCACAAGATTTATTATCTCATTTCAACTGCAGAAGGTGAGTCTCAGAGAGATGTGTAATTTATCCAAGTGAGTAGCCTTTCCCTTCTCCAAGGGGTCTTCCCAACCCAGGGATTGAACCCAGGTCTCCCACATTGCAGGTGCATTCTTTACCAGCTGAGCCACAAGGGAAGCCCAAGAATACTGGAGTGGGTAGCCTATCCCTTCTCCTGTGGACCTTCCCAACCCAGGAATTGAACTAGGGTCTCCTGCATTGCAGGTAGATTCTTTACCAACTGAGCTATGAGGGAAGCAGGAGAAGGGTGTTTCTTAAAAAGGAGCATAATCAAGTTTACTTAGCAAGGAATGGACCGTTGTCAGGCCCAGAATGAGAAAAAGATGCCATGAGCTGCATGAGGCAGTCTGCTAGGTGTATTCCTCACCCTTCTTTTCCCATAATAATTAAGTTTAGCTGGGCACATGGCAACCCAGTTAAAGATGGCATATCTAAGGGACTTCCCTGGTGGTCCAGCGGTTTAGAATTTGCACTTCCAATGCAGAGAGTACAGGGAACTACTTAGGGAATTAAGATCCCACATGGGCTTCCCTGGTGGCTCAGAGGTTAAAGCGTCTGCCTTCAATGTGGGAAACCCGGGTTCGATGCCTGGGTCAGGAAGATCCCCTGGAGAAGGAAATGACAACCCACTCTAGTACTCCTGTCTGGAGAATCCCATGGACAGAGGAGCTTGGTAGGCTACAGTCCACGGGATCACAAAGAGTCAGACAAGACTGAGTGACTTCACTTTCACTTTCATACCGTGCAGTACAGCCAGAAGAAAAACAGCAACCAAAAGCGAACTGTATCATGTGTCTGTATGACTTAATCCCTTTGCTGTCCACCTGAAACTGTCGGAACATTGTTAATTAGCTATACTCCAACAAAAAACAAAAAGTTAAAATAAAAGAAATCTGTCCCCATCCCGCCCCACACCAAACACAACAGCAACAACAAAAAAAAGGAGATATCTAAGCCTTCCTGATAGCTCGGTGAGCCCTTGTCACTAATTTCTGGCCAAATGAGATATAAGCTAATGATGGGTGAACTCAGGGTCTTAACTTAAAAGCTTGAGCATACGCTCTCCGTTCCTGCTAGGTAAGAGACGATGGCTACACTTTGCGCCTACAAGGAAGAGCCACATGTTAAGAATGGCAGGGCTGCCTATCAACTTAGCACCCCTTCTCTCATGCCTCTACTATGACATAAAGACAAATTCTTATCTAGTTTAAGGTACTGACATTTGGGGTCTGTTAGTTACAGCAGCTCAGACTTTACCCTAACACGTTGGACATTCCATACAATATCAACAAGCCCCTGCCCACAGTGGGAGCAAAAGTCTTTTGTCAAACTGAGGCAGTGTCCCTGCAACTGACTGAAGGACTCCTTGCCTCCTTGATTTACTGGACGACCGATGAGACATTTCTCTTGAAAGCTGTTATCTGTCAGGATGGCCTGCCAAGGTCACATCCACGAGGCAAGCAGCGTCTGTCTCAGATTGAAAGCAGAGCCTGAGTTGCCGCCTCTGCTCCTTTATTCTGTGCTGCTGTTGAGCTAGACTCCCAGGGGCAGAGTGGAGTATGTGTTCGTTAATTGTATCCACCCATAATGAATGGCAATGGGTGTCTGCATGCCTGCTAGGATCCAGACAGAGTTTGGTACTTTATATCCATATCATTCCCTGGTAGTTCAGCTGGTAAAGAATCCCCCTGCAATGCAGGAGACCCTGGTTTGATTCCTGGGTTGGTATGATCCCCTGGAGAAGGGATAGGCTACCCACTCCAGAATTCTTGGGCTTCCCTGGTGGCTTAGACCATGAAGAATCTGCAATGTGGGAGACATGGGTTTGATCCCTGGGTTGGGAAGATCCCCTGGAGAAGGAAACAGCTACCCACTCCAGTATTCTGGCCTAGAGAATTCCATGCACTGTAATTCATCATCATTTAAGCTTCCCTGGTGGCTCAGATGATAAAGAGTCTGCCTGCAACGCAGGAGACCCAAGTTCAATCCCTGGGGGGAGAAGATCCATAGAGAAGGCAATGGCAACCCACTCCAGTACTCTTGCCTGGAGAATCCCAGGGATGGCAGAGCCTGGTGGGCTGCCATCTATGGGGTCACACAGAGTTGGACAAAACTGAAGCGACGCAGCAGCAGCAGCAGCAGCAGCAGAGTCCTATTTCCTGAAAACCTTCCAATGCCTACAATGATAATACTATCAAAAACAAACAAAAAGCATTTAGGCCTACCTTGATAATCCAGGATAATCTCTCCATCTCAAAACTCTCAATCACATCTGCAAAGTTCTCTCTCTCTCTCTCTCTCTCTCTCTCTCTCTCTCTCTCGTCATATGACAACATTCACAGGTTCCAGGAATTAAACAAGGGCATCTTTTAGGGGGACATCATTCAGCCTACTGTGATCTGTCTTCTGGGCTCCAAAGATGCATGCCTATCCCACACAGGCAAAATGCATTGACCCTATCCCTACATTCCCCCAAATTTCAACCCATTAAAGCATTAGTGCCTCTGAAACTCTCATCTAAATATCATCAACTCAGACTTCCCTGGTGGGGCAGTGATTAAGAATCTGCCTGCCTATGCAGGTAACATGAATTTGGTCCCTGGTTCAGGGGGATCCCACATGCTGTGGGGCAAGTGAGCCCAGGCACCATACATAACTATTGAGCCCACATGCCCTAGAGCCTATCCTCTGCAACAAGAGACACCAAGAGAAGCCACCGTGATGAGAAGGCCTCACACGGCAACTAGAGTAGCTCCTGCTCACTACAGCCAGAGAAAGTCCACGTGCAGCAGCAACAAAGACCCAGTGCAGCCAAAACTAAATACATAAATTAATTAAAAAATAAATATCATCAGCTCAAAATTCCCAAATCTCATCATTTAAATCATCTAAATCAAGCATGAGACTCTGTATGATAACATCCTAGGCCAGAATTCCCCTCCATCTGTGAACCTATGAAATTAGAAAGCCAGTCATCTGCTCCAAAAATGGTGGGGTGGGCAGTGACAGACATTCCCATTCCAAAGGGAGAAAAGGCAAAGAAGAAAGTCAAAACCCAGCAGGTCAAACTCCATTAGGTTTCAAGGCTTGGGGATGATCCTCTGGTTGGAAGCTCTGTTCTCGGGGCCCATGACTTGAGGTAGGTGCTATTATTGTATTCACTTTACAGATAAGAGAAAGGAGGCGAGGAATCTGGAGAAGATCATACAGCTGGGGACAGCGGACAAAGGAGACGTTACCAGCAGTTTGACAACAGGGCCTCCATCCACAGAGGTTCTGCGTTTACAGAGGGCCCCAGAAAGGCATGGGCGGTTTGGCCGTTGCAACTTACAAACATTTGCCTAGACATAGAAAACAGACTTGTGTGTGCAGTAGGGGAAGGAGAGGGTGGGACGAATTAAAAGAGTAGCCTGGAAACAGATACACTACCATATGTATGAAGAAGAGCCAGTCAGTGGGAATTTGTTATATGACTCAGGGGTGGAATAGGGTGGGAAGTGGGAGGGAGTTTCAAGAGGGAGTGGACAAGTGTTTACCTATAGCTGACTCATGCTGATGTGTGGCAGAAATCAACACAATATTGTGAAGCAATTATCCCTCAATTAAAAATATTTTTTTAACTTAAAAAAAGCCCTACCTAATTACATAGTCTTTACAAATGCTTTTGAACTAAGCAAAGCATATGTGGAGCTGTACTTTGCCCTCTCTGCCTAAACACTTTGTTTGCAGCTATCATTTTGACCAAAACCAGGCTTCTCAAACCATGAGGACTTGAATGGGAGACCCCTGACAAAATGGAGGCAGTTTTGCAATCGCCCAGAAAACCTTCCCATAGTGTTCACGCATGTTGTGAGTTTTCAGGCTGGTTGATATTGTAGGCTTTCGAGTCAGACCTAGTTTGGGGTCTGACTTTTTAGTTCCATGACCATAGGTAAGTTATTTTTAACCTTTCTCAGCTTTGGTTTCGTTTTTTGAAAGTGAGGTAATAATGGAAACTACTTCTGGGTTTGCTGCCAATGAATACTGTAATGACATATGGAGTACTTAGCATGATCCTTAATAAACATGATCAATTGCTAATANTTCCATGACCATAGGTAAGTTATTTTTAACCTTTCTCAGCTTTGGTTTCGTTTTTTGAAAGTGAGGTAATAATGGAAACTACTTCTGGGTTTGCTGCCAATGAATACTGTAATGACATATGGAGTACTTAGCATGATCCTTAATAAACATGATCAATTGCTAATATTATTACTGCCATTGTTGTTATTTCTCTGCTATGGAATGCTCTCTGGAGCTGACATCCTTCCAGAAGGATAGTTCAAAGTCTCTGGTCCAGAGACTAAAAATCTTTTTTAAATATTTTTTTTTTCTTTTTTTCTGGCTATGCTGCACACGTGGCATGGAAGATCTTAGTTCCCCGACCAGGGATGAACCCAAGCCCCCGCAGTGGAAAAGTAGAGTTTTATCGACATGGACCTTGAGGGAAGTCTCTAAAACAGATTTTTGAAAAAACTCCCTCATGTAGCTTTAGCAGTGTATTATTCAAAATTATCAAATCCCTGTGCCCTTTTCACATTCTTCCTGAAAAACAGTAACTGGAAATATTAAATAAATTCAATTTTCATCCTTTTAGAGTTCACAAAAATGTGTACTTTTCCCCTTTTCTCTTCTCTTTCCCTTGTTCTATGTATGATAAGGAAAAACACTTTTAGTGAATAAAAAGTTAGCAGACTTGTAAACCGGTTTTCCAATTACTGAGCTTCGATAACAACAACAAAAAAAGAAGCCATAATAGCTCCAGGTGAATGGAAAAGAAAGAGATAAGAAAGTAAATTATCATGAAGATCGATGATAGCAGCTTTCTGAAGACCCAGCGAGTACTTTTCCCATCTTACTTGTCAGCAAACATGAGGGAATAAAGCTGCACACTCACCACAAAATACACATATGCAATCATTCTTGTGCTAGATCTTCCCTCACTACTTTTAAACAAACACACACACATGCAAACACACACTACAAAGAATAGCTCGGTCATATGGTTCCAGCCCAAGTGAAGGTTAAGGATGAATTGAAAGTCCCGAGAGTGGAAGTGGCCCTGCTAACAGTGTGAGTGGCAAGTAAAGCATCCTGAGTCAAAATGAAAGAACGAAGATCCTGGGGGAGTGATTATCTGGAATCAGCGTGCTTTGATTCATTGGTATTTTCCACGTTCCATCTCTGATTACAGACTCCATCTTTAGAAGGCCAGATTTGGACAAGAATGGGGCAAATTGCTAAGGCCCGGCACTGACTGCTGAATCTTGGCGGCTCTACTGATCATCTTCGTGGATAGCCAGGGGCTTTATGAGCACACAGGTATTTGTTCTTTGAGCCAACTATGGGAATTTTCCTGCAGTACCCCTCTAGACTAGGTATGACCTAAATCAAATCCCTTATGATTATACAGTGGAAGTGAGAAACAGATTTAAGGGACTAGATCTGATAGAGTGCCTGATGAACTATGGAATGAGGTTCATGTACAGGAANTAGTTGGTATATAGAAAAAACAAGTAGCAACATTAGATCTTTGAGTTAAGTACCTTCTTTGTTATAACCCACTGCACCTTTGTTCTATAGAGATGTAACTTTAGTGCTTTAAGGAGATGCAAATTAAAGAAAAATACTTCAGGGGAAACGAGATTAACATTCATTAAGAAAGAGAGCCAAAGAAGTGTTAGCAAGCCTCTTGGCCAGAAGATAATGTAAACCACCTGAGACCTTTTGTATAGGGGAGGGTATGCAAAAAGAAAGCCTTGTTTGTCTCAATGAGGGTCAGGACTGCTGCCGCTGCTTAACTCTGCAGATTCCATTATTTCTTTATGTACAACTTGGGGTATATAAGCTGATTTTGAAAAATAGTTTTTGGAGTCTTGCACCGATGCTGGGCTTCCCCATGTCGTTCTTTTCTCCCTTTTTCGGCTGAATTCCCATCCTGGAAAGTGGAGGCTCACCATGTCTACTTACTTGTCCCAGCTTTTAAGATCCGTAAGAGAGAGAGCCCAAGGCGAGGCACTCTCCAATATTCAAAAGGGTGCCGGTTGCCTAACGTAGATGGTGCAAGTTCCTTGTCTGGAACTTTATTGGTTTTCCACGTAGACCAAGGTAATCAGCCTCTTTTCTCCACTAGATTTTCCTACTACACTATTTCTTCCTAATCAAATCTTATATTTCTATATTAATAAATGAATAAGTTTTCCTCGCCAGTGCCGTCCCCGCTTCGAATTCCCTGGATCCACCGGGGCTGGACCCCGGCAGATGACAGAGGATGTGATGGCTGGATGGCATCACTGACTCGACAGACGTGAGTTTGGGAAGGCTCCGGGACTTGGTGATGGACAGGGAGGCCTGGCATGCTGAGATTCATGAGGTCGCAAAGAGTCTGACATGACTGAGCAACTGAACTGAACTGAACTCCTCTCCTGGCTTCATGTAGAAAAAAATCCATCCCAACTGGATTAATACAGCTCTCTTTTTAAAAATAGAAGGTAAGTGTTTCATAATGTGTTGTGTTGGTTTCTGGTATACAACAAAGTGAATCAGCCATAAGTATATATACATTCCCTCCCTGTTGAGCCTCCCTCCTATTGAGAGAGTCAATTTCTAGGCAGGTTGATAAGAAGTCCAGGGTCCCTGAGGTGGAGAAAGGGATCTGAGGCTCTTGAAGTAGAGCTAGGGGTCTGGGGTTTTCAAGGAGGAGGAAACTTTTTTTTTTTGCCTTTACATTCCTTAGTGTTAGTCACATTTTCTTTAATCCTGGAACTGATGATTAACAACAAACAACTCAGTTTAAACTCTGTGAAGTGAAGTGAAGTTGCTCAGTCATGTCCGACTCTTTGCGACCCCGTGGACTGTAGCCCCCCAGGTTCCTCTCTGTCCATGGGATTCTCCAGGCAAGAATACTGGAGTGGGTTGCCATTTCCTTCTCCAGGGGATCTTCCCGACCCAGGGATCAAACCCAGGTCTCTCGCATTGCAGGCAGACACCTTAACCTCTGAGCCACCAATGTATCCTGCTTGAGGACAGTTTCTCCTTCCTGAAAACCTTCTGGCTAATCCTATTATCTTAAAATGTAAATTATGGGATTGGGTTTAGTTAAGATCTTTACAACCTTGAGACATTCTTTTGATTTACTGTAATAGCTAATTAAAACAGTATATAACTCCCTTGCTAACACTAGTGAGGGGGGCACTCTCCACCTCCCTTCTGATGTCGATGTCAGAANGGGATTGGGTTTAGTTAAGATCTTTACAACCTTGAGACATTCTTTTGATTTACTGTAATAGCTAATTAAAACAGTATATAACTCCCTTGCTAACACTAGTGAGGGGGGCACTCTCCACCTCCCTTCTGATGTCGATGTCAGAAGCTTTCTCTGTCCCTTTTTATCCGTTAATAAAACTCTGCTACACAAAAGCTCTTGAGTGATCAATCCTGGTCCCTGGTCCCGAAGTTAAATCTTCTTCAGAGATCACGAATCCGACATCGTTCACTGTAAGCTATCACCATCCTGCCTCATCTTACCCCTCTTTGACTTGGTTTACCTTTCATACACAGTTCACTTTGTGTGACATATATTTATTCAGTAAATGTTACTGAATGCAGTGTTCCAGAGAATATTAAGGAGAGATAAGAAAGCCTTCTTTAGTGAACAATGCAAAAAAGAAAGAAAGAAAACAATAGAATCGGATAGACTAGAGATCTCTTCAAGAAAACTGGAGATACCAAGGGAATATTTCATGCAAAGATGGGCACAATAAAGGACAGAAATGGCAAGACCTAACATAAGCAGAAGAGATTAAGAAGAGATGGCATGAATACACAGAACTACACAAAAAAGGTCTTTATGACCCAGATAACCATGGTGGTGTGATCACTCACCTAGAGCCATACATCCTGGAGTGTGAAGTCAAGTGGGCCTTAGGAAGTATTACTATGAATAAAGCTAGTGGAGGTGATGGAATTCTAGCTGAGTTATTTCAAATCCTACATGATGATGCTGTTAAAGTGCTGCACTCACGTGTCAGCAAATTCAGAAAACTCAGCAGTGGCCACAGGATTGGAGAAAGTCAGTTTTCTTTCCAATCTCAAAGGAGGCCAATGCCAAAGAATGTTCAAACTATGGTACAACTATGCTCATTTTACATGCTAGCAAGATAATGCTCAAAATCCTTCAAGCCAGGCTTCAACAGTACATGAACCAAGCACTTCCAGATGTACAAGCTGGATATAGAAAAGGCAGAGGAACCAGAGATCAAATTGCCAACATTCACTGGATCATAGAGAAAGCAAGGGAATTCCAGAAAAAAATCTACTTCTGCTTCATTGACTATGCTAAAGCCTTTGGTTGTTTGGATCACAACAGACTGCAAAATTCTTNCAGAGGAACCAGAGATCAAATTGCCAACATTCACTGGATCATAGAGAAAGCAAGGGAATTCCAGAAAAAAATCTACTTCTGCTTCATTGACTATGCTAAAGCCTTTGGTTGTTTGGATCACAACAGACTGCAAAATTCTTAAAGATATGGGAATACTAGACAACCTTATCTGCCTCCTGAGAAACCTGTATGCAGGTCAAGAAGCAGTAGTTAGAACTGGACACGGAACAATGGATTGGTTCAAAATTGGGAAAGAAGTATGTCTAGGCTGTATACTGTCACCCTGCTTATTTAACTAATATGCAGGACATCATGCTAAATGCTGGGCTCACAAGCTAGAAGCTAGATTACCAGGAGAAATAGCAACAACCTTAGATATGCAAATGATACTCACTCTAGTGACAAAAAGGGAAGAGGAACTAAAGAGCCTCTTAATGAGGGTGAAAGAGGAGAGTGAAAAATATAGCTTTGAACTCAACATTCAAAAAACCAAGATCATGGCATCCAGTCCTATCACTTGATGGCAAATAAAAGGGGGAAAAGAGGAAACAGTGACAGATTTTATTTTCTTGGGCTACAAAATCACTGCACATTGTGACTGCAGCTATGAAACTAACAGATGCTTGTTCCTTGGAAGGAAAGCTATGACAAATGTAGACAGCATATTAAAAGCAGAGACATTACTTTGCCAACAAATATCCATATAGTTAAAGCTATGGTTTTTCCAGTAGTCATGCACAGATGTGAGAGCTGGACAATAAAAAAGGCTGAGTGCCAAAGAATTGATGCCTTTGAACTGTGGTGCTGGAGAAGACTCTTGCAAGTCCCTTGGACTGCAAGGCAGTCAAACCAGTCAATAGTAAAGGAAATCAGTCCTGAATAGTCATTGGAAGGACTGATGCTGAAGCTGAAGCTCCAATAATTTGGTCATCTGATAAGAAGAGCCAACTCATTGGAAAAGACCCTGATACTGAGAAAGACTCAGGGCAGGAGGAGAAGTAGGGGGTGGCAGAGGATGAGATGGTTGGATGGCATCACTGACTCAATGGACAAGAGTTTGAGCAAACTCTGGGAGATGGTGAAGGACAGGGAAGTCTGGTGTGCTGCAGTTCATGGGGTGGCAAAGAGCTGGACATGACTGAGCAACTGAACAACAACTCCTTTGATTGCTGTGGTGCCCAAAATCTTTTCCTGGCAGGGAAGTCTGCCTTAAAGTAAGATCAAAGGATCACATCAACATGTTATCATTAATTAAGCACCTACTATGCTGCAGTCCATGGGGTCTTAAAGAGTCAGACACAACTTAGCGACTGAACAAGAAAATATTACTGGGCAGTATCTCTAGGCAAAGTATCCCTGAGAATACAATAAATTTGGCAGATGCGTCTCTTCACTCATTAACCTTATTCATACACTGAATGAAATTCATTCATTAATCTCAAGGAAGATGACCCTTAGGCTATTGTAATACAGTATGATGAAGCTTGTATTAATAACAACAAACATTAATTGAATGATTATCAGGAACCAGATAGGAAGTATATTACATACATTAACTCATTTAACCCCTCTGACAATTAGATGAAGTTAATAACATTCTCACCCCTGTTAAATCGATAAGGAAACTGAGGCACAGAAAGGGTAAATAACTTGTTCAAGGTGACGAACTAGCAAGTAGGAGAGCTGGGCTCTGAACCTAAACAGCATGGCTTCAGAGCTGGTGCTTCTTGCCATTATGTTGGTACACAAAGAAGCTCTAGGCGCACAGGGTCAGGGGACAGAGTTTTTCAATCTGCTTCAGGCAGTAACTTTGCTGAGTATGGTAGGATGAGCAAGATTTAGTTGGGAAGGTAGGTATATCCAGAATAAATGCTTTAGACTTTAAGAAATACCCAGTGAACAGTGGCATAAACAAAGAGGAGGTTATTTTTCAACCTAACAAAATGTCTGGTGGTAAGAGGTTTCTGACATTGATGCGGAAGCTCTATGAAGTCTGGGTTCTAGTCACCTTCCCTTTCCTTTCCCCTACTGGTCTACAGCAGGTCCAGTTTCCAGGGAAGAAAGCTAGGGGAGCATGGGGTTGAGAGTTTTGACTGACATACCTTCCTCTTGGCAGGAAGGGAAAATCTTTCCATATGTTCCATAGTGACTTCTAGCAAACATTGAGAATCAGCCAGAACTAGGTTACATGGCCACCCCTAGACCAGGGCTAAGGCTCACCTTCAAGGGGTCTTCAGGATTCTGTAGGCAAAAATCAAAGAGTTTTGAGTAGGCAACCAACAGTCTGCCAGAGGGAATCCAACGTGCAAAAAATAGACAGAAAAGCAGAGAATGGCAAAAATGAGGGCCAGGAAGAGGCTCAGTATCTAAAGGCAAGCTTGACAGTGGGCAAGGTGTGAGTCTGGAAAGGTGAGAGCCCAGAGCATGAGGGGCCACATGTGCCATCCTATGGAGCTTACCCTTCATCCTGTAGACACAGGCGAATCAATAACTGATTTTAGACAGGGCCATGACCCCCAGATGACTTGTTTAGAAAGATCATTCTGGCATCTCAGTGAAGATTAATGGAGGGGAAGAAGGAAGACGAGAGGCAGGGAAACTAGTTCAGAAGATGCTGCGGTGGTTCAGAAGAGCGACGGCGTCCTGTGCTCTTGCAGGGGCATGGTGGTGGAGGGAGGTGGACTGCCGTGTTTAGCAAGTAGAATCAAAGATGACGACTGGATTTGGGAATGAGGGCCCAAGCAGCATGATGAGAACTGCTGATGAATACTGCCTCCATTTCCACTAGTGAAAACAGCAGTCATGAAGACAAGATTGCTGAAACCACGCCTGAGGTTCAAGTCCAGGATCGTGAGTTGGCAGTCACTATAGAAGGAAATCCAAAAAGTCCATTCATTTTTGTAAATCTGAGTTTTGTTTCTATCTGTTACCCATACACACAGCTCACATCAAGTATTTTCACCAGGCTTACAACAAGAAGCCTCAAGCCTTTGTCCCAACTCACCCCACTGCCTTCAAAAGAACACATTAGCTTCTTTAATGATATCACTTTTTATTCTTGAATACATCTAGTCCTTCTGGTCCAGTGTGGGGTGGTTATTCTCTCAGTCTGTGGATCAGTTAGCTGTTTCTACATATTAAATCATCCTGACATTTAGTGGTTAAAAACAATAATCATTTGCTTAGCTCACAATTCTGCAGGTTGGACTTAGGCCTGAATTCGGCTGGATGGTCTTCCTGATCTCAGAAGGAGCTGGACTCCTTCAGGCATCCGTAGTTAACTGCAGCTGTGCCCGGGGAAAGGCTGGGTAGCTGGCGATTGGACGGCATGCCTCATGGTCTCTTATCCTCCAGCAGGTTAGGCAAGATTTCATGGAGGAAATAAGGATCCAAGAGAGAGAAAGGAAATATGCACGCCTTCTCGAGCGCAGGATTGCTACTGGCTCACCAAAACTCCTATCACATTTCATTGGCCAAACAAGTCACAAGATCAGAATCATCAACAGAAATGGATGCCCCATTTTGATGGAAGAATCTGAAAAGCCACTCTGCAAAGAACATGGATACAGAAGGTCATGAACTGGGGTCTCAACTCATGCAACCCACCAGTCTGATGCATAGCTATTGCCCTGGAATCTCCTGTCAGTATTATCCTTGGAGTTCTTATTTTTTATTGTTGGATCCCCCGTATATCAGTCAGGCTTCAGAAACCATGCCAGTTATTTTATCTGTGTGTATGGGACGTGAAGGAGGTGGCTTAGCCAGTGCTGGTATTTCTAAAGGGCCATACTAAAGTTGCTTCTGCAAGTGTTGGGAAAGCTGCAAACTGGACTCAACTGTCGCTACAGGAAGGAACTGGTTCTGCTGGGGAGAGTCCAGTGTGATTCTCTCAGGAACTACAAGCACAACCGGAAGCAAACAGGAAGGAGCAAGTCGCTTCTTCCTTCTCCAGTCTCCCTCTAGTGATCGCTCCCCATTAGCAAGCTTAACAGAGGGCTAGCTGGCCAAGGCATAGAGGCTTTTAGAGCCTCGGCCTCAGCATCACACAGCACAGTATAGAAGTGTGGGGTTGAAACTAAGAGTCAGTAAGCTAATAACTGGCACACCTGTTGTCAGATTTCTAGGTCTTCCTCATTTCTTGTAACTCTGTAAGGAAGAATGCATGTAAGGTATATTTCCTCACATCTTCAATGTCTAAAATATGCTTAGTCTATGTCACAATTCTGGTTTGGCTGAGTATGGTACTCCAGTGTGCAAATTATTTCCACTCTTTATTTTGAAGACATTGCTCCATTATCATTTAGCATCTCCTGTGGCCACTAAGTCTGAGGCCATGTGGATTTCTGAATTTTTGTGTGTCACCTGTTTTCCTTCTTCTCTCTTGAAACTTTTCTTTGTGGAAGCTCTTAGGATTTTCTCTTTATCTTATCCCTAATATCCTTATCCCTAGTATCCTAATATCCTGGTATCCATTTCACAATGATTTGCCTCAGCTCTGTTTTTTTTTTTTTTTCTTTTTCTTTTTAATTCATCTGCAAAGTTCACTAGGTCTTTTCCAACTCATTTCCTTAAGTTCTGGAAAATTTTATTGAAATGTATTGAAGTCTTTGATAACCTCTTCACCTCCTTTTTTCTCTGTCTTCTTGTTCTTTGGAATTACTATTAATCAGTCATGGAATCATCTAATTTTCTCAGTGTCATCTGGCTTATCTCCCTGTTTTCAGTATGGTGCCCCTACCTTTAGCAATGCCTGATATCCCAATATAAGAATCTTCCCATTTTTACCTCTCCAGAGTATCCCTCAGTCCTGGGATATGGAAGGATATTGATTGTGTGGGGGTTGGCAATAAAGAAGGTCAAGACACTACCTCTTACACAGACTTTCAGCTTATTCTGTTTTTCGTTATACTTGTACTCTGAATTTCAGATATATTTGGTGCCTTCAATTTCTGAGTCTTTAGGAGTCTATAGAATGAACCGGTCAGGTTTTGGTTTCCATTTTCTCTCATCTGCTAAGTTGGTCTTTCTTGCCCAACTTTTTTCTGCTTTTCATCTCTTTTAATCTAGTTTTGACTGTCAGAAATACTGGGTAGCATCGACATTAAAAAGAGACAAGAGACATGATCATCTTAATTGGGGAAGATGGCATATGTGTTTCATAAGTTGTGGTAGACTGTTGCAGTAGTGAACCAGAGTATCTGTGACCTTGTGTAGATCCCTCCCATATTGAGTTTGGGCTCGTTCCCTGAATCTGTGACTTGCTAATGGGACATTAGCAAATGTGAGGCATGGAGAGGCTAGTATACTGAGATTCATCCTCTGGTTGCTGGGAATTGGGTGGAGAAGCAAAAGCCAGCATCCTGGATAGTGAGACCACATGGAGGGGGAAGTCAAATCATCCCAGCAGAGCCCAGCACTCAGTCATACCAGCTCCCAGCTGACTGCAAATAAGTGAGCTAGTTAATTCCAACAGAAGATCCACTTACCTGCTGCTGCTGCTGCTGCTAAGTCACTTCAGTCATGTCTGACTCTGTGAGACCCCATAGATAGCAGCTCACCAGGCTCCCCCGTCCCTGGGATTCTCCAGGCAAGAACACTAGAGTGGGTTGCCATTTCCTTCTCCAATGCATGAAAGTGAAAAGTGAAAGTGAAGTTGCTCGGTCGTGTCCGACTCTTCTCGACCCCATAGACGACTGCAGCCTACCAGACTCCTCCATCCGTGGGATTTTCCAGGCAAGAGTACTGGAGTGGGGTGCCACCGCCTTCTCCGCCACTTACCTGAGCCTAGCCCAAATCACTGACTCACACGCTAGTGAGCAAGTGAAATGATACTTATTTTAAGCTATTAAGTTTTGGGGTGGTTTGTTACAGAAGTGATACTGATACAGAGGTGTTGCATTGCCGTTCTCTTTGGTTCCCTTCGCATTTGTAGATTTCACATATCAAGGCTATGCTGTTTTTGTTCTATGTATCCTTGGAGGTTAAGCCTTTTTTTAGCTCTGTAATACCACTTTAGTGTGGTTTGCTAAAGGAGTGGCCTTCCCTGATAGCTCAGTTGGTAAAGAATCCACTTGCAATGCAAGAAGACCCCAGTTCATTTCCTGGGTGGGGAAGATCCCCTGGAGAAGGGATTAATCATATATGTAAATTATACCACATTTAATTGGAAGTCTCCACTCCTACTTCATCAGCGCAACAAGTTATTTATTGAGCATCTAGTAGGTATCAGCAGCAATGGGCACTTGTAATGTGACTCTCACTTAATCTTTACAATAACATTCATTCATCTCTGGTTTCTTCCTTAAACTGTTATGACCACGTCTGGAAGTCAAAAATTAGAAGGGAGCGTTGTTAGGATTTGTGCCCTCGGCTGAGTGTTGACAAAACTCCAATAGTTGCAGTAAACTCTGTTGATCTAGGAAATACACATTAGCAATGCACAGAGTGGGATGAACAGAAGACCCATCGCTGAGTAGATCTGACCTGATTAGATATCCTGGCTTCCCTTGTAGCTCAGTTGGTAAAGAATCTGCTCACAGTGCAGGAGACCTGGGTTCAGTTCCTGGGTAGGGAAGATTTCCTGGAGAAGGAAATGGCAACCTACTCCAGTATTCTTGCCTGGAGAATCCCATGGACATACAAGACCCATCGCTGAGTAGACTTGACCCATAGCCAACTAGATATGAGAGATGATAGTAACAATGTCTGTGATTCCAGCTCCTACAGATCTGCCTTTAACCCCGTGATTGCTAAGGGACAGTATCACCAACAAAATGTAACCACAGAGGCATGGACGTCTTAACTGGGGAAGATGGGGCATTTGCACTAAGGGGCTTCCCTGGGGCTTTCTGTCTGTTCTCCTCGGCATGTTCAGATCAAGGCCCCTCAGAGCACCTCTGTCAGCATTGCCTGCGGTCTGCCCTTATTGGGGGAAGATTGGTTGGTGATACTTACAGGGCATTTTCCCAGGGTAAATGGTAGTTTCTGATCGAGCTCCTCAGTGGTGGGTGGGGAGCTAAGCCTTGTGAGGCTCAATGTGGTTAATGGCTGTCACATGGTTAAAACCCCAGGCGTTGCCTGGGAAGTATTCCCAGAAGGCCGCCAAAATGCCTTCAGCGCTCCATGTAAGGGAAATTAAGTGCCGAGAAAAGCGTGTTCAATTTAGATCCATCTGGTTTGTGTTGTTTCTTTTCCTTCTTTTTCTCCAGGAAACAGACCTATTCAAAGATACTTGTGATCACTCTAATCTGCTAGGAAGCTAGGGTATTGTCAGTCCAGCACAATGAAGAGCAGAGAGAGAAACTGTTCTGGTTCCAGATTAGCAAGGAGACCTCTCTGCGGCGTAGGGATGGGGTTTGAGCTGTGGGCAGTATCAAGCCTGTCTTGCTCACCACTCTAACCTAGTATCTAGCACCAGGTCTGGTCACATATTAGGAACTCCTAGGGTTTGTTGTGGACTTCTGTAAGGCCATTTTTCAGTGTCACAGTGATTAGAGGCTGCTTCTGGAATTTAGTGGTCAGAGCACAAGAATGTTAGATATCCTACAGTGTCCAGGAAAGTCCCTCACAGTGAAGAATTATCCCAGACCTAGCACAGCTGTGATACATGCTACTGGACACAGGGAGCTGAAGAACTTGTTCATATTATCTGACTCTGGAATATAGCTCTGCTTTAGATAATGAACGCAGGACTTCCCTCTGCCAATGCAGAGGACACAGGTTTGATGCCTGGTCTGGGAAGATTTCATACGCTGCCAGGCTACTCAGCCCATGTGCCACAACGACCTGGCCCCAGCTCTAAAGCTCACCAACTACAGAAGCCGAGCACCCTAGCACCTGTGCACCGCAGGAAGCCACCGCAGTGAGAAGCCTGTGCCCACAGCTAGGGGCAGCCCCGGCTCACCACAGCTGGAGGAAAGCTCGGGCACAGCAACAAAGACCCAGCGCAGCCGAAAACCCACAAAAATAACTGCTGGGATTTAGAAATGAATCCATCTTTGAAAAATTAGGAGCATAGTTTATGTTTTCACAACCTGTATACACTGATTTTTTTTAATGGAATTACATGTAAATTACATGATTTAATTACATGTAAATCAAGGGTAAAATACACTTACACTATGTAAATCATAACTATTTTTCTTTCTAATTGAAATATAGTTTCAATTAAAAAGAAAAAATAGAGAAACACAAAAGACTACATACTGTATGGTTCTATGTGAAACTCTAAAAAGAGAAGACAACTAAATTCACTCATTTTACATACTATAAAATCCACTCATTTTTAAAGAGTTAACAATGCAGGCAAGTTTTTAATCAATTCAGTGATTTGGTAAAATTGATAAGTTGGGCTACCATCACCAAAAGGCAATTTCAGAACATTTCCATCCTCCTAAAATGCTCCTTTTGGTCTCTTTGCAATCAATTTTCATAACCACCCTCAGCCCCAGGAAATTACTGATCTGATGACTGTCTCTATAGAGTTGTCTTCTTTTTTTTCCCCTACCGAGTCGTCTTTTCTAAAATTTCACATAAATAGAATCATACAGTATATATAGTCTTTTGCGTTTCTCTTCTCTTACTGAGCATATTTTTTTGAGGTTCATCCATACTGTGCCATGGATCATTATATATAAATAAGGATATAACAGTGATTTTTTAAAAAATTATGTACACAGGTGGCTTATATGAGTTTCACTTCAGGATTGGAAGGAGGGTATTATAAAGAAAGAGTTTCAGGACTGGTGATTTTAAGGACTTTGATACCTGTGAGTTTTTAAATTTTGTCCTCAGAAAGGCTTAATTAGAAGGGTAACTGGTAATCTAGATTTGAAGCAAACAGCAAATCTAAGCAATTGTCTTGCACCAGTTTCTTTGATCATCAAACTGTGGCCTACATTCAGATTCAGGCCAGAGTCAGAGAGACTGAGAGGGATAAGCAAACCCATGAGAACCATCATGAAGCTTAAAGGAAGAGCTTCAGATTCTATAACTCAGCCTGGGTTTCAGCATGAATAACAGCTCAGACAGGCTGGTGCAAAAGGTCCAACCCTGAGAGAGCCCTGTGGGGGTCTATATTCCACACATCAGAAAGAGAGGGCTTGAAAAGGAGTCGGGCTTGGGGGATGGGCCAGCCCCATAGCCAGACCAGGTCTGGGGGATCTAGGGTGGCCTGGTAATTAGATGCCTCTTCAGCCAGACATTCTGCAGTCATTTAGAGAAGGATCTGAGCAGGAGACCCAGGTTTGATCCCTGGGTGGGGGTGATCTCCGGGAGAAGGAAATGACCATCCACTCCAGTATTTTTGCCTGAAAAAGAAGCCTGGTGGGCTATAGTCCACGAGGTCGCAAAGAGTCGGACTTGGCTTAGCAACTAAACCAACACTGAGCCGAGTGGGGGATGGCTGAGATGGAGAACGCGGAGAGCGGAGCTGTGTCCCCTTCCTGCCTCAGGCAGCCCCGGCTCAGGCTTGCCTCTCCTCCAGTTAACCTGACCCACCTTTCCAGCCCAGAAGGCAACACTTATCTGCTGTTACTCCAGAAATGGTGTTAAGGTCTTCCCACCTGCACCCACTCTTGGTAATTTTTCAGAGTATGCCTGTGTTCCTTTACCTCCATGGAGTCCTGGAAGAATATACAGAATGTTCTCCATTCCCTTAGCACTCCTTGTTGCAGGGACTGGAGACAGTAGATTTGCCCTTTGACCTGGCTCTGTGCCCAGTCAGGCTCTTCTCTCTCTCTCCCGGCAGCCTCGATAGTTAAAGCAGAGGTGAGCATTCATTAGAACAGTAAATCTGACTCCAAGGAGATCAGGCCACGCAACAAGGTAGCTCAAGGGTGGCCCTGGAACCCTCTATCGACCACCCCTTAAATCTGTGGTAGACAAGAATCCCAGGGTTGGGTTCAGCCCTTCCCGCGGGGGGGGGGGGGCTCACTGGAAG
>SJYV01025330.1:1041873-1106555 GCA_006410875.1 Neotragus pygmaeus
TGGGGTGGGCCCTCCCGGGGGGGGGGGGGGGGCTCACTGGAAGTGAGGTGTGTGGAGGGGCTGGAATCCAGCATTCCAGGCTGTTTTGACATCCCAGATGACATCATCATGTAACTTCAGTTGTGGGGTTTTGGAATTTTTAGAAAACACAGACCTTGGCACTTCATTCACATAAGCGATAGCTATCTTCAAAGGAGGCATCATTCTGAAGAGGCCTCTGGTACCCAGGGTGGTCCACAGAGAGCCCGCGACTGCAGCTGCACAGAGATGCAGGCGAGGATGGGGCAGGATGGCAGACTCATCTTACCTGACAGACCGCCCACGGTGTGAAGACCCAGATACCTGTACGGAGCTGGCAGTTCCTGCCCAGGCTTGGGCACCAGCCGTCCATATAGCCACAGCAAGCTCCAGAGCTGGGCTGGAGTTAAAAGCAGACATGCAAGTCCTTTTGTGGGTTTACGTCCTTTGTTGGGTTTAAGCTTTGGCCTGGGCCTCCTGGGTGAGCAGCAAGAGGTGGCGGAGAGGCAAGCGCCCTGCAGCCTGGGCTCTGATGCCAGGACAGCCCACGGCAAAGGCTGGCAGCACAATTCCTGTCTCCTGCTGCTCACCACATTCCCAGAGTCATTTTCCCCGTGTTTATGATGGAGGAGTCACTGGCTGTGGAACAGTCACTGTGTTGCAAACAAAGCGTTATGGTTGGAGGTGAGAGGCAAAACAAAAAGCAGGCACTTTAAAATCTGGCTGTTTGAAGGCGTCTGCAGCAAACCTCCCAGGTGTGGGGCGACTGGAGCTCCTGGAGCCCAGCAGGAAGCTGCTGGATTAAAGACATTTGCACAGGAAAGAACAGTCAGCCTGGTTAAATGAGCAGTGCACACTTAGCTCTGGGAAGCCTGGAGCGTGTGCCTTGCGAGCAAGCAGCAGTGCCTGTCTGAGCACTGAGAAAGCTGAATGAAGGGCTTTTAAAAATGAAATGATCATACCCATCGCTTTCAAGAACTAGAGCAAGAAACGGTAGGGTTATTTTTAACTCAGTTATTTGCTCACTGCTGATGAAGCACACACTTCCTTGCACCCAGGTGGATGTAGACAGAAAGCAGTAAAGAGAAAGCTGGGCAGATTAGAGAGGGAAAGCTGGGAGGGAGATTAGGACCACAGGCCTTGGACCACCGGTCAAGCTGTCAGCATTTGCATCTGACCCCTCAACTTTCTATCTTTGTAACCCTCTGATATTGTTTCTCATCTGAAGCCTTAAAGGGCTTTCATGAGGATTAAATGAGATCCATAGAAAATGCTTTTGTGTGTGTTAGTCGCTCAGTCATGTCTGACACTTTGCAGCCCCACAGATTGTAGCCCGCCAGTCTCCTCTGTCCGTGAGATTCTCGGCAAGAATACTGGAGTGGGTTGCCATGCCCTCCATGAGGGGATCTTCCTGACCCAGGGATTGTACCTGGGTCTCCAGCATTGCAGGCAGATTCTTTACCATCTGAGTAGAAAATGCTCCAGTTCAGTTCAGCACTCAGTCGTGTCCGACTCTGCGACCCCATGAACCGCAGCACGCCAGGCCTCCCTGTCCATCACCAACTCCTGGAGTCCACCCAAGCCCATGACCATTGAGTTGGTGATGCCATCCAA
Organism: Neotragus pygmaeus; assembly: GCA_006410875.1. NCBI lineage: Eukaryota > Metazoa > Chordata > Mammalia > Artiodactyla > Bovidae > Neotragus > Neotragus pygmaeus. The sequence continues at coordinate 1,043,506 of SJYV01025330.1, forward strand.
CCATCTCATCCCCTGTTGTCCTCTTTTCCTCCCACCCTCAATCCCTCCCAGCNGGGGGGGGGGGCTCACTGGAAGTGAGGTGTGTGGAGGGGCTGGAATCCAGCATTCCAGGCTGTTTTGACATCCCAGATGACATCATCATGTAACTTCAGTTGTGGGGTTTTGGAATTTTTAGAAAACACAGACCTTGGCACTTCATTCACATAAGCGATAGCTATCTTCAAAGGAGGCATCATTCTGAAGAGGCCTCTGGTACCCAGGGTGGTCCACAGAGAGCCCGCGACTGCAGCTGCACAGAGATGCAGGCGAGGATGGGGCAGGATGGCAGACTCATCTTACCTGACAGACCGCCCACGGTGTGAAGACCCAGATACCTGTACGGAGCTGGCAGTTCCTGCCCAGGCTTGGGCACCAGCCGTCCATATAGCCACAGCAAGCTCCAGAGCTGGGCTGGAGTTAAAAGCAGACATGCAAGTCCTTTTGTGGGTTTACGTCCTTTGTTGGGTTTAAGCTTTGGCCTGGGCCTCCTGGGTGAGCAGCAAGAGGTGGCGGAGAGGCAAGCGCCCTGCAGCCTGGGCTCTGATGCCAGGACAGCCCACGGCAAAGGCTGGCAGCACAATTCCTGTCTCCTGCTGCTCACCACATTCCCAGAGTCATTTTCCCCGTGTTTATGATGGAGGAGTCACTGGCTGTGGAACAGTCACTGTGTTGCAAACAAAGCGTTATGGTTGGAGGTGAGAGGCAAAACAAAAAGCAGGCACTTTAAAATCTGGCTGTTTGAAGGCGTCTGCAGCAAACCTCCCAGGTGTGGGGCGACTGGAGCTCCTGGAGCCCAGCAGGAAGCTGCTGGATTAAAGACATTTGCACAGGAAAGAACAGTCAGCCTGGTTAAATGAGCAGTGCACACTTAGCTCTGGGAAGCCTGGAGCGTGTGCCTTGCGAGCAAGCAGCAGTGCCTGTCTGAGCACTGAGAAAGCTGAATGAAGGGCTTTTAAAAATGAAATGATCATACCCATCGCTTTCAAGAACTAGAGCAAGAAACGGTAGGGTTATTTTTAACTCAGTTATTTGCTCACTGCTGATGAAGCACACACTTCCTTGCACCCAGGTGGATGTAGACAGAAAGCAGTAAAGAGAAAGCTGGGCAGATTAGAGAGGGAAAGCTGGGAGGGAGATTAGGACCACAGGCCTTGGACCACCGGTCAAGCTGTCAGCATTTGCATCTGACCCCTCAACTTTCTATCTTTGTAACCCTCTGATATTGTTTCTCATCTGAAGCCTTAAAGGGCTTTCATGAGGATTAAATGAGATCCATAGAAAATGCTTTTGTGTGTGTTAGTCGCTCAGTCATGTCTGACACTTTGCAGCCCCACAGATTGTAGCCCGCCAGTCTCCTCTGTCCGTGAGATTCTCGGCAAGAATACTGGAGTGGGTTGCCATGCCCTCCATGAGGGGATCTTCCTGACCCAGGGATTGTACCTGGGTCTCCAGCATTGCAGGCAGATTCTTTACCATCTGAGTAGAAAATGCTCCAGTTCAGTTCAGCACTCAGTCGTGTCCGACTCTGCGACCCCATGAACCGCAGCACGCCAGGCCTCCCTGTCCATCACCAACTCCTGGAGTCCACCCAAGCCCATGACCATTGAGTTGGTGATGCCATCCAACCATCTCATCCCCTGTTGTCCTCTTTTCCTCCCACCCTCAATCCCTCCCAGCATCAGGGTCATTTCCAATGAGTCAGTTCTTCGCATCAGATGGCCAAAGTATTGGAGTTTCAGCTTCAACATCAGTCCTTCCAATGAACACCCAGGACTGATCTCCTTTAGGATGGACTGGTTGGATCTCCTTGCAGTCCAAGGGACTCTCAAGAGTCTTCTCCAACACTACAGTTCAAAAGCATCAATTCTTTGGTGCTCAGCTTTCTTCATAGTCCAACTCTCACTGGCATAGTCAATAAAGCAGAAATAGATGTCTAGACCCAGGCAAATGGCAAGTAGCCCATCAAGCACTGGTGACTGTCAATCACGTGACCACTAGTGTGTATACTTGGCAGCTAACTTGTGCATTATCTAATGCTTACAGAGGTGGGATCCTGACATGTACACAGGTGAAGTCACCCACCCCTTCTCCCTTCTTGATGCACTCACATGGCCAGGGTCATTCTTTTCCAGTAGGGCCTGGCTCCATTCTAAGATGTGCTTCTCATCCAAAAATTGTCAAATTGGGCAAGATCCAAATGAATCATCATGTCCAGACCATTTAGTTTTTTAAGTGTACAATTCAGTGGTTTTTAGTATATTTTCAGAGTTGACCAACTATTACCATAATCTAATTTTGAAACATTTTCATCACACCACCCCACAAAAATGGTCCTGGGAGCAGTCATTTTCTAGTTCCTCTCCCCACCAGCCCCGAGCCTTGGGCAACTACTCATCTACTTCTGTCCCTGTAGATTTGCCTATTCCGAACACTTGATAAAAATAGAATCATATAATATGTAGTTTTTTGTCACTGACTTCTTCACTTAGCCTAATGCTTTCAAGAGTCATCATCATTTTATACCCATCAGAATGACTATAATAAAAAAGACAATAAAAAGTGTTGGTGATGATGTGGAGAAACGGGGACATTCATACATTGCCAGTGTTAAGTAAAATGTCTCAGCCACTTTTGGAAAAGTTTGGAAGTTCCTCAAAGGATGAACATAGAGTTACTATAAGCCCTAGAAGTTCCAGTCCTAGTACCTAAGAGAAATGAAGACATATGTCCACACAGAACTTGTACATGAATATTCACAGCAACAATATTTATAATAGCCAAAAAGTAGAAACAACCAAATGTCCGTTGACTGACGATTACTCTTTTCATTTTCTTGATGGTGTCCTTTGAAGCACAAAATTTTCAAATCAGATATAGTCCCAACTTCTCTTTTATCGCTTACACACTTTTTGTCATATCTAAGAAATCATTGCCTAATCCAAGATCATGAAAATTTACTCCATTGTTTTCTTCTGGGAATTTTATAGTTTTAGCTTCAACTATTTAATTTAAACCAACAGGGAAACTAAGACCAAGTGAAGGTATGATTTGCTCCAAATTACATTGCTAATAAGTGTCAAAGTGAAAGTGAAAGTGATTGCAACCCATTAGGCTCCTCCATCCATGGGATTCTCCAGGCAAGAATACTGGAGTGGGTTGCCATTTCTTTCTCCAGAGTAAGTGTCAGATAAGTAATTTTAAAAAATAGTTTAATTTTGTACAATCTGAAATCAATATAACTTTAAGACCAAAGAGGGTCTCAAGTCATGTGAAAAAAAAAATAAAATCAGAGTCTAAAACCCAATTTATATTCACCCTTAAATAGAATCAACCTTTTATTTGAGGCCAATAATGATAAGAACAGAACCTATTTCTTGAGCAATCAGTCTGCGTCAGGCACTGTGCAACATGTATTCTCTTTCTAATTCTCAAAGCCACATAGTAAGTAAGTGCTATTATTATCCTTATTTTAAAGATGGGGAAATGCATGCTCAGAAAACTTTTTAAGTAAGCTTTCTTAAAAGTCCCACAGTTAATAAGAGGCAGAGCTGGGTTTTAAACTCATGGCTCCTGCTCTTCTCGTAGGGTGTCCTATTAGAAAAACTAGTGATTGTTGCTGAAACCCTAATCAGTGGCTTCTAACAAGATAGGGAACCTCCTGATGACTTGAACTGGACACCAACTGTCATGCCCACTCTTTGTCACATCTGTGGTAATTTCTCTTGGTGGGGCTGTGTTGATTTGTGGAGGTGAGAACTCAGACACAACAAGCATTTGGGTTGCCATGAAGTCTTGATCCTTTTCCTTTAAATCCAATTTTCCACTTGGTTTGGCCAGGGCAGGAGGATGTCAAATTCTGTAGCAGAGGTCAGCCCTATAAGGTGTTTATCTCTATTTACATAATTCATTAGAACATTTCATGAGGGGAAAATCCATCTTCCCTGACATGAGTCTTAGGGTGGAGAGAAGCAATCCTAGGCTTAGCCATGCACAGAGGTCTAGGTTTGCAGTTTCAATCAGGCATATTATTTACATGTGGAAATTCCCGGTGGGAAGCTGAAGAACACAACTTAGGAGTGGTCCCCAAGTGGGAAATTGAACAGTACACTGAGCTCCTTTTATTTCCATTTAATTTACCATCGGTATCATTACCATTATTTTCTTAATCATTTCGCTTAGCAATGCTGTAACTTGGGACCAAGGTAATTGCAGTCAAATGGGGAAGATGCTTATCTGCAGTATTAGTTAGCAAAGGCTTTCATTCACCTTTTTAGGGATGGGTATTAGTTCTTTCCTTTATTCATGGAGCATAGAGCTGCCTGGAAATGCTGAAGATATTAAGAGCTCCCTGCAGCTTAATGAACTCTCTATTTGGTAGAAGAGAGATTTCTGTAATTTTTAGCTCAGTGCTGCCTGAAAATGTATCACACTACACAGGAAGTGGCTCCCTGAGATTCTAAGCCTGTGTGAAACAGGCCAGGCCTGCCCCACGGTCAGAGCAACGTGGAGTCAGTGATCGTAACTTTGCCTTCAGTGACCTGCCTCTACTATCTGACAGCTGCGTGACTTTGGGCAAGTGCCTTATGCTGTCTGAGTCTCTATTTTCTTGGTACTACTGCTTATCTCACAGCTTGTTGGGCAGTAAATGAAGTAAGATGGGTGAAGGCTCAGAGCATTCCTTGGCCCATAACAGGTGTTCATTAAATGCTCTTTCTTTCCTGAGAAAGTGCTGGTGTGGAGGACTTTTCTGCTGAGTCTCAGGATTCTTTGAGAGCCAAAGGCAAGAAAAGTTTTGAGGACTGACTAGATAGGAGGTACCTTTTGGTTGGCAAGAATGAAGACCTTGGAGGGGCCACAGATGTGTTGGTGAGGGGACGTGGTCTCCATACTCACCCTTAGACTCCAGGGGTCATCTTGGCTGGGGAGCTGGAAACCCCAGGGGACCCAGCCCCGCCCACCTCTGCACGTCCCCCTTGACCTCTCCCCCACTTGCTCCATGCATTCCCCTCACTGTCCCCTCCCCCATTCCCTCTGATGTGCCAGACGCCCCTTCTCAGGGTCTTTGCCTAGGCTCTCCCTCGGCCTGGTCTGTTCTCTTCCTTCTCTCCCTCCACTTGGCTGGAGCCTGCTCATCCCCTTGCTCTTGTCTTCTCTGTCATGTCCTCACTGGACAAGCCCCTGATGGGCTCTCATAGATCACCTGCGCTTCTCCACAGGGCACAGACTGGGTTTGTAGCTAAATGGCTTCTGTCTGTCTGGGATTTTTCATTTGAAACACCTTCACCACCACCTAGCACTCCGTTACTAGGCATATACCCTGAGGAAATCATAACAGAAAAGGACACATATGCCCCAAAGTTCACTGAAGCAGTACTTACAATATCCAGGACATGGAAGTAACCTAGATGTCCACTGACAGATGAATGGATAAAGTTGTGGTACATATACACAATGGAATATTACTCAGCCATAAAAGGAGCAAATCTGAGTCAGTTCTAAGAAGGTAGGTGGACCTACAGCCTATTCTACAGAGTGAAATCAGTCAGAAAGAGAAAAACCAGTATCGTATCATAACACATATATATGGAATTTAGAAAAATGGGACTGATGAACCTATCTGCAGGGCAGGAATAGAAACTCAGACAGCACAGACTTATGGACACAGCAGGAGAAGGTGGGGTGAACTGAGAGAGTAGCATTGAAACATATACATTCCCACACGTGAAACAGATAGCTAATGGCTATATAGCTATATAGCACATAAAGCTACATAACAGAGAGAGCTCTGCCTGGGGCTCTGTGACAGCCTAAAGGAGTGGGATGGGCAGGGGGGTGGGAGGCAGGTTCAAGAGGGAGGGAACATATGTATACCTATGGTTGATTCATGTTACTGTATGGCAGAAACCAACACAATACTGTAGAGCAATTATTCTCCAATTAAAAATACACAAATTTAAAGTAAAAAAAAAAATACCTTCACCACTAGCCAGTTAGTTCCTTGAAGCCTGGGTCTGGGAGGATTTTCCTTACAACATCTCCCCTAGAGGTCACATTCGTTGAATGGATGAGTTCAACATTGGGGAAAATGAAAAGGGGCCTTTGATGCTGCTGAACCCTCACAGTCTTGGGCTAAGACTTTTAAGCAAAAGTGGAATGAAATTATTGATATTAACGGACACAGTGCACTTTCCATCCAGCCAGGACTCTTCTAAATACTTCTGTGCATTATTTTGTCAATCTTCAAAACCATCCTATTGTTACTGCTTCCCCCAATGTAAAGATGAGAAACTGAGGCATAGATGCATTTCTCAGGTAATAAATGGCTGAGCCATGACTTAGACCTAGACACTCTGGCTGCCCAACGCATGCGCTTCACCCCTACATTCTGCTGTTCAACAGGCATCCCTTCTCCCCTAGAATATGTTCTCCTTCTCCAATTCTTCCTGTCCTACCACACCCACACATTTTAGGCCTCAGGTTTGAGGTGAAATAGCCCTTCCTCGGGGAGACGTTCTCACCTCCTGAATTTCCTATCCACAAATCCTGACTGGTTATTTCCTTGCCAACGTCAGGGCATGTCTTGTTTATCTCTGGACTCTCTGTAGCGCCTAGAACAAGGCTCAGCACACAGTAGGTGCTCAAAAACTTGCTGTCAATGTGCAATGCTCCAGTGTTCCCAGAAATCAGCTGTTAATAATACTGTACCCACTTTTGGTAATATGTCGACACATGTTAAATATGTGTAGGTTTGACCCAGCGAGCCCACATCTAGGAATTTATCCTAAGGAGATAATCAAGCAAGTTCAAAAGGATGTGGATGCAGGAATTTTTGACACGGGGAAAAAACTAGGAACAATCTAAGATGGTGATCATTGGGGGACTCGTTACATTATGTTCTCGCCATATAATGAAATCCTATGCAGCTATTGAAAAGGATAATATAATACAGGTGATAACACAGAACTTTACCCATGTTATACTGGTGTTTAAAAAAAAATCAGATTAACAACTAGTGCTGAAAGATTACTGCCAGGCGCCATGCTAAGCCCTTTTATATACATTAGCTCATTCAGTCCTCACACTGGTCCTGTGAAGTAGGCTTGTTCTATTATGATCCCTAATTTATAAACCAATGAACTGAAAAGCAACTGGTGAAGCCAGATTTCAGTCCATAGTCATCTTCAGAGCCTGTAATCTCTATTATACTGTGATCCTGTTAAGTAATGTTGCATAAACAGTATGACAAAGACGGCAAGATACCCCTTCATATCCCACTTCTCCATTTCTTAGTAAGACGATTTCTAGCTGGGCACATGGCTGTCAGAGTAAGGACTACATTTCCCAAAGTCCCTTGCAGCTGGGTATAACCATGTAACTTAGTTCTGGCCAATGGCATATAAACAGAAATATTATGTATTTCTTTGGCAATTCTCTCTCTCAATCTCTCTTTTGTTTCTTCCTCTTCCTGCTTTCTAGAATGTAGATGCTGTCCTCTGGACCATGTGGAGGCCATTAACAGTAGAATGAGAAGATGGCACAAGCCTATACAACTGACATCAGGGAGAACCTTGTCATTCTTGAACCACCCACCGAGCGCTGCGCGTGAGAGGAATAAGCTGCTATCCCACTTCCATCATCAATATTTTGGTTGTCCATCATTTGCAGCTAAGCATAACCTAACGTGTGCACACACATGGGTGTGCACATGCCTAAAAACATTCCTGCAAGGATGTCCACCATCATGTTGACAGTGACTGCCTTAGGAGTGCAGGGTTTGTAGTGATTTTTACATTATCTTTATCATTCTCTGGATATATGGGCCACTTCTTGCAAAAGCACTACATCAAAGAAAAATATAGCATAATAACTTCTACCTTCTGCCCTACAGTTTTGGTTCAGTGGCCAAATTCTCAGCTGCCCTCAGCCCATCCATAGCATTGTGACTCTGGCTGACAGCTCACCGTGCCTCCGGGGGACAGCTCACCATTACTCTGGGGGACAGCTCACCGTTACTCTGGGTGACAGCTCTCTGGGGCACACTTTTGTCTTGCTTCTATTGAGGTTCAAGCTTACATGTGCAAAAATGCATTTGCAGTACACCGTCATTTTAGGAGGGGAAGGAAATATTAGCTCCATGCCCTCCTCCCCAAGGAGGGGAATAAAACCAGAAAATCAAGCTAGTGTCTCCAAAGAGAAGACAGATGGAAATATGCCTGGAGTTCGTTCATTTATTCAATAAACATTGAAGGTGGGCCTGCCTGTGCCGAGCTCTGCTCTAGGTGTGGGGATACAGCAGTGAGCAGGAGGAGTCTTTGTCGTCATGAGTGCACAGCCTGGAGAAAGGGACAAATGTCACCCAGCGCACACTGAGAGGCCTCCACGTTACCCTGCCATGTTGAGCTGGTCTGTGTTTGAACCCATCTGTTAGTGACAGTTCCACTTTCCAGAAGATCTCAATGTCTCATTGCCTCCTTCAGTCACTGGAAAAACCTTTTCTGTGTGCCTAGAAGCTCCAGGTTGTAAATGGAATTTAAAAGGCAAGCAGGATAATCTGTTCTCAAGATTCAGCCAGTCTGATGGGAACGGCAGCAGTAAAAATGGCAGCAGCTGGGACTTTCCTGGTGGCCCAGTGGTTAAGAGTCCATCTTGCAATGCAGGGGACAAGGGTTTGATACCTGATCGGGGAACTAAGATCCCACATGCTGTGGAGCAACTAAGCCTGAGCACCACAACTACTGAGCCCCTAAGTCACAGCTAGAGTCGGTGCGCTGCAACGTAAGATCCCACATTATGCAGTGAAGAAAATTAATTTAAAAATTAAAACATAAACGGCTGCCATCAAGTCCGACAGGAGTCAGATCCCCCATAGGCCTCTGTCTGAAGATCAAAGGGAGCCCTCCACTTGTCTGGAGAAGGGGTGCCAAGAAGGCTTTGGGGCCACAGGGGCTGAGCTAAGTTCTGAGAGTGAATGAAAGCCACTCGGCTATGTCTCAGGGCCAGTGAAAATGATTCGACCTGAAGCACAGGCATCAGCAGTAGTAAAATTCCTGGGGACCCTTTATTGGTCAGGTATACCAGAAGACTCAGCTAAAGTCTAAACATAGGATTCCGCCATCCAGGAGACGAACAGATGAGTTGGGCTTCCTAATCCTGAAATGTGGCTGGAGTTAAGGGGGAAAAACAGAGTTGGGCGAGGGGGTTTGCTCAGCTGCTCATCCCTGCCTGGTCCCGCAGACTCACGTATGAGCCCTATAGGACAGGCAGAGGCTGGAGGAGTGGTTTTCCTGGGGCTGTGTGAAACCTGGAGACAAGAGGAGCCTGCTGAATGGACAAGCAGTGACCCCGCTGGTGGGAGGAGGAGACAGTTTGGCAGTAGCTGTTAAAATGTAAAACCTTCAAATATCGGGACTCAGTGGTTCTGTTTCTCAGTATGTCCCTTAGAGGAGTACCCACACCGGCCTATGGGGATACCCATAAAGCACAGTGACTCCAGCATTGTCTGTCATTTCTACACAAACAAGACAAAATACAGGGGACAAATATAGAAGGAGAGGAAGCCGCTTCAATCCTGGTCTATAAATAAACCCGTGTTTGATGTTACGCAGTAATATGCAAAACAAGAAGAGTGTGAAACTAACATTGTAAAGTAACTATACTCCAGTGGGGAAAAAAAAATTAAAAACCCTCATGAAACATAAAAATAAAAGAAGTTGCATATGTTACTACATTTCAAGAAAAAAAGAAAAGTGTGGTGGTGTTATGTACTGACATGGAAAAATCCATAACACACACCCATAGGTGAAAAAAAGGGTAAGTTGTGGAATAAAAGAGTATGATACCATCACAGGAAACAGTAATCAATTGTTCCCATAGAAACTGTATAGAAGAGAGCCTGGAAACATAAATGCGAAATTGACAGCATAAATTTGTGCAGGGTAAAGGGAGACAAGAATCACTGCTGGGGAACCCTTGTCTTTACTGCTGTGGCTTGTTTAGAAAGGCAACGTATTTGTGCATGACTTGTGTAACCTTAAAGATTTTTTTTCAACTATTAAAATATATTAGCAGTTGATGGCTGGCAGTCTCCCTTTTTCCTAGGCTCCAAGGAACAGAATTCCTACTCCATAAATTACAGGATCACCTCAAACCACCCCCTCCCACAGCATGTGCCTCGCCTGGCTCTGCACTCAGCCCTCCGCCTCCCACGCCCATCCCGGTGGCCAGGCCCTCATCGTCCCCTTTCAAAGATTCCATTACAGTTGTTGGCAGCGCCTTGACATTTGTTCACCCAGAGCTAACTGCAGGGCAATTCTACAATTACAGCGCAGTCTTTTATTTTATTTTTTCAATCAAGAGAAAAGTTGAACTTGTAATGTTAACATTCAACCTGGTGTAAAAACATTTCCACCCAAAGACTTTGGAAATTGATTTTTGTGGTAAGCAACCTGGGAAACATTTGTTAAAAAGTTGCTCATGTTTTGAACTATGAACCGGTAAGTGGTGGTGTGGGTGTTCATTGAGAGCAGTGATTCTCAAAGGGTGGCCCCCAGATCAGCAGCATCTGGGAATCTATTAGATATGCACATAGTCAGGCCCCATCCAAACATACAGAATCAGAAACTCAGAGAGGGAAGGCCCAGCAGTCGGTGCATTAACAGGCCCTCCCGGATGATTCAAGGGCACACCAAGTTTGAGAATCTCTGATTTATACAGTGAGATATAAGTGGCCTCTGGGACAGCTGATCTGTGCATCTATAATAGCCTGAGCTAAACTCTGCTCACATTTCTACTCTCCTTCAGATCTCAGCTGAATCATCACTTTCCCAGGAAACATTTTCCAGTTCTATGCTTCCATCACCTCCTGTATCACAGGCGTATGTTACATTTATTTGTATGCACATTAGTCCCTCACTATGTCACACACACACACCCTAATCTACGTGAGGAGACTAGTGTGCCAGGCACATGGCAAGCACTTCACACATTTGTGAATAAATGAGTGAATGAACAAATGCTTCATAGAGAGTTTTCTCCTGGCTTTTCAATACATTTCAACAAACAGATAAGGAAGATCATCACTATTTTGCCTGACCAGCATTCCCACTGCCGGCCATGAGCCAAGCTCATCACTACACACACAGGTCAGGTGAGCAGGCTCTCAGTTGACTCCAATCTCATGTCAGCCTACTTGGTCAATTTCCTTTAACTACTGTATTCACTCAAATTACAGATCACAATCTGATTAGCATTTTACAATGGCACCCCACTCCAGCACTCTTGCCTGGAAAATCCCAGGGACAGAGGAGCCTGGCAGGCTGCAGTTCATAGGGTTGCTAAGAGTTGGACACAACTGAACGACTTTGACTTTTCACTTTCATGCATTGGAGAAGGAAATGGCAACCCATTCCAGTGTTCTTGGCTAGAGAATTCCAGAGATGGGGGAGCCTGGTGGGCTGCCGTCTGTGGAGTCATACAGGGTTGGACATGACTGAAGCAACTTAGCAGCAGCAGCAGCAGCATTTTACAGTTTCCAGAGTGCCTCTACTTAAAATATTAGCAATCATTTATTGGTATCTTTGGTGCCAGGTGCTGAAGTGATGCCTATAACAGAGATATTTGTTATTTACTCTACTTCTTCATGGAAAGAGAAAGCCAGAGGTGGAGGGGCCGAAGTAACTGGTGCACAATTTCTCAGCTCTTAAGTGCAGGCATGGGATTTGACCTCTGACTCTGGCTGATTCTGTGACCTATGCCCTATGCTCTAATGCTCTGTCATCTCTTATTCACAGACCCTCAGGTATTTGGATTCCATAACTGCTGCTTCCAGGTCACTTCTCCATGTCATTCCTGCTCACAGCATGCAATGAGAAAAGTGTGTATCCCAGAGAGAAGATGCGCTCTAGACACAGACTGGGTTTAAAGCCAAGCTGTGTGAAAGTACATGTCACTCAGTCGTGTCCGACTCTTGGTGACGTCATGGACAAGCCATGGAATTCTCCAGGCCAGAATACTGGAGTGGGTAGCCTTTCCCTCCTCAGGGGATTTTCACAACCCAGGGATTGAACCAGGGTCTCCCACATGGCAGGAAGATTCTTTACCAGCTGAGACATAAGAGAAGTCTGAGAATACTGGAGTGGGTAGCCTATCGCTTCTCCAGCGGATCTTCCGAACCATGGTATTGAACTGGGGTCTCCTGCATTGCAGGCAGATTTTTTACCACTGAGTCACCAGGGAGGCCCCCTCAAATGGTTGCTATGAGACCCAAATGCGGCTCTGTATGTACTGGCATACTTAGCGTAAGCAATAATCGATGCTAACTATATTACTGTATCTACTTCGAGTTCTTTATACACCAACTCTGATCTCTAGACACCTTTCAAGGCTGCACGTCATCTAGGATCCTCTTTTCCTAACATTTCTCTTTATTCTACAAAGGTGCATCTTTTTGCTCTCCCAGGACAGGACATATGATAATCATTGCCATTGCCCTATTTCCAATTATAAAATGGATGGATGCACTTTGAGAAATTAAATCAAACAATACACAAAACTACAGAGAAAAGGGAAAAAATTTTCCAGATTCCAGCCCCCCACCCACCCAAGAAATAACTACCATAAAACATCATTTCTTACTTCTGTGTATGTGCGTGTGTGTAATTGTGCCTAGTGTTCTGAAATCTGGTTTCTTTCATTTAATAATATTCAATAGACATCTTTTTATGTCAGTAAATATCGATCACCATTTATAACAGTTGCATGGTATGGTTTATTAAAATATGTTCTACTGATAGACTGTATTGGATAACTAGTGCTACATAACAGTGACTTAAAACAATTATAAGCAATATACATATTCTGTATAAATTATACATATTCTATGTACATTTCATTTATATATCACATGTCTGAAGGTTGGCTGGAGTTTGGCTGACCTAGCCTGGCCTCAGTTGGGCAACTCTGCTTCCGTCTATAGCTGCTCTATTTATAGATTAACAAGGATGGCTCTTCTCCATGTATCTCTTTATCCTCTCTCTGAAGCCAAAGAGCCAACTGAGGAATGCTAGAGAGAATACAAAAACACAGGAGGGAAAGCAGAAACACTTGAAATCCCTTAAAGTTTAGGCTTAATGTCACTTCTGCCCACATACCATTGATCAAAGCATACCCACGGCCAAGTCCAAAGTCACGGGGTGGGGAAACAGATATTGCTTACAATGATGACATATACAGATGGAGGTGAAGAGGACCAACCATTCAGTCTATTATATAGATAACTAGTATGGTTGTTCAGTTGCTACGTTGTGTATGACTCTTTGTGACCTCATGGACTGCACCACGCCAGGTTCCTCTGTCCTTTACTCTCTCTCAGAGTTTGCTCAAACTCATATCCACTGAGTCAGTGATGCTATCTAACCATCTCATCCTCTGCTGCCCCCTTCTCCTGTTGCCTTCAACCTTTCCCAATATCAGGGCTTTTTCCAATGAGTCAGATCTTCACATCAGGTGGCCAAAGTATTGGAGCTTCAGCTTCAGTATCAGTTCTTCCAATGACTATTCAGGGTTGATTTCCTTTAGGATCGATTGGTTTGATCTCCTTGTAGTCCAAGGGACTCATAGTTTCCAATTTTTTCTTATTATGAGCCACTACTAACCTCTTTGAACGTATATTTTTGTTTACGTGTTCAGTTTCTTGTAATAAATTTCTAAAGACAAATTGTTATGTCAAAGTGCACATGCATTTTGAATACTGAGACATATTATCTAATATTATTCCAAAAAGGTTGTATATTCCAAATAATACTGCATAAGGTGCTAATTTTCTCACTTTTGCCACTACTAGGTTTTGTCACCTAAAAAAAAAAACTTTGCTCTGATAGAGGAAATATGACATCTTAATTTTCTTTCATTTCTTTGATGATTAGTGAGGTTAGAAATACTTTTATGTTTGTTGGCCTTTTAGATATATATTTTTTGAATGACTTCTTCATGCTCTTTACCTCAACTCACTCTTTTTTGAATAAAATCATTTTCAAAAAACTAGGATGAAGTCACCACTAGCTTCCCTCAACCCAGGTCTTATGGAATTCTGTATACTGTCACCTCACCACCTTTACTGAGAAAAATGCAATCAGCCAAGTTGGCAAGAAGACAAAGCGCTGGAGCGTTCATGCCCTTCATTTGACTGGGAAAAAGTCAGGGATATGAGATAGCTACGGGTCTGAACCTGGAACCAATCCTCTATGAAGGGTAACAGTTCTTGCTCCTGATGATGCTGACTCAGAAGGAAGAGGCCTACTAAAAATCACTATTATATTTTTTTCAAAGGAAGGGAAAATTCCTCTATAACCAGTGTCATGGGATATCTAAATGGTTTTCAGTGAAGGGCATTTTTATTTAAATATATGCATATCTAAAACCACAGTCCCAGTTGGCAGGTTCTAGAAAGAAACTGGTAAATCTTGTATCCTTCTAGTGTGGTTAGAAATGCTTTGAACTCAGAAAAGAATGTCAAGAGATGTGTCCTTCCCATCCCTCTGCCTTCTTCCAGATTGCTTGACAGGAGATCTGAGAGTTGGGGAGACCGGAATGATTGGGCTGGAAGCTGAATGGCATGAAAATAACAATGATAATACAAGCTTAAACCACACAGCACTTTTTAGATGCCTGGCATTGCTCTAAGAACTTTACCTGTATGCTAACTCATTTAATCTTAACAACCATATGAAATAGGTACTACAGGCAGACCTCATTTTTTTTTCCTTCAAAAGTAGAATTTTTTTGTGTGATTCAGTTATACATATACACATTTATTATGTTTGAAATTATTTTCCATTATAGGCTATTACAAGATACTGACTGTTATTCCCTGTGCTATACAGTAAACCTTTGTTGCTTGTTGCATATTCATTTTTCTAAATTAGAAATCTAGCATTCTATTCATAATAAGTCAAACAAGTGGCATCAAAATGTCATAAATTTTTAGTTAGGCAAAAATTTATAAATTTTCTAAAATACATTATCATACATATTATTTATATATATATATATATACACAAAAGGTTTTCTATTATGCTTGATAAAGGCTTGAGAAAGAACGTCTAATAAAAGAGATGGAGAAATTGGAAAACATAAACTAAATGAAATGGGAGCACTGAATATAAAATAGAAAAAGTGAAACAAACTAGATAAAAGTAAAAGAATCTCATATAGTCCAGTTGTTTTTAAACATGGCTGCTCATTAGAAACATATCTTGAGCTCTGGAGGAAAAAAAGCAATACCTTTGCATATGTACTTTGCAAAGAATTTCAAGATATTTCTGCTATGCATCTGGATTTTTAAAAGTGATTACAGGTTTTTCTATTGAATGGTAGTTTTAGTGATATAGAATTCTATTATTTTTCCGTTGACCAATCATGATACAATGGCATTGAGTAACAGTTACATAATCACAATAGTAAAATCTTTTACTATTTAATAATAGTATTTTACTAGTTACTATTACTATCAGTTTTCATGTAGTCAATAGCCAGAAAAAAAAAAAAAGATAATTACAATTGCAAGCCATAATGGGAACATGATTAACCCAACAATATAAAATAATTACATATAATCTGTGGGGGGCGGTCAGGCAGAGTGATGTGGTAAGTGGAAGTGCTTACATGCACATGTTTTCATCTGCTCAGCCAGTCTATGTCTTTTGGATGCAGACCTCATTGTATTGCACTTCACTTTATTGTGCTTCACATATAGTGTTTTTTTTTTTTTTTTTTTTCCAAAACTGAAGGTTTGAGGCAGCCCTGTGCTGAGTAAATCAACGGGTGCCATTTTTCCAACAGCATTTGCTCCCTTCATGTCTCTGGGTGTCATGTTTTGGGTAATTCTCACAATATTTCAAACTTCATTATTATTCTACTTGTTATAGTGGCCTGTGATCAGAGATCTTTGACATTACTCCTTCAACTTGCTGAAGCTTCAGATGATAATTAGCTTTTTTAGCAATAAAGTATTTTTAAAGCATATACATTTTTTTAGACATTATACTGCTAAGTCACTTCAGTCGTGCCCAACTCTGTGCGACCCCATAGACGGCAGCCCACCAGGCTCCCCCATCCCTGGGATTCTCCAAGCAAGAACACTGGAGTGGGTTGCCATTTCCTTCTCCAATGCATGAAAGTGAAAAGTCAAAGTGAAGTTGCTCAGTTGTGTCAGACTCTTAGCGACCCCATGGACTGCAGCCTATCAGGCTCCTCCATCCATGAGATTTTCCAGGCAAGAGTACTGGAGTTGGGTGCCACTGCCTTCTCCGAGACATTATACTCTTGCACTCTTAATAGACTACAGTATGGCATAAATGTAACTTTTATGCCCTGGGAAACCAAAATATTCATGCAACATGCTTTTATTGCAGTGGTGTGGAACCATACCTGCAGCATATCTGAGATAAGCTTATAATTATTATACCTATTTTATGGCTGAGGAACCGAGACAAGAAGGTTATATTTGCCCAAAGATCCACAACTTGTAAATGGTGGAGCTAAAATTCAAACTCAAGTTATCTGGTTGGCTCCAGAGTCTATGCTTTAATCAACCTGCTAGATTTTGCCCAAACGCAAAGCCTGTCTCCAAGGGGGTTCTAAGGAACAGAAAGGAATCTTTGGGTTGGGGTTATCAGGCCTCTTTCCCTTGGCATTTCTTAGAACTCAGTGGTAGATTTTAAAAAAGCAAATTAACCTGGAAGCATTTCCCTAACACATTTGATCCTTTAAAATCTTGTTTCAGGAGACTCTTAAAAACTCATATTCCATAGACCACATGGTGTTAAACACTAGGATAGAGGGTTTTGGGGTCAGACACAGGAGGCCACTGGAGCTGGTTGGCATCAGCTCATGAGAGCCAACTGTTAAATTTTCAGGAACGGTGAAAGCCAGTTGTTAAACTCAATCATTATTAAAAATTAAATTGAATAAAGGGCTTCCCTTGTGGCTCAGCTGGTGAAGAATCTGCCTCAATGCAGGAGATCTGGGTTTGATCCCTGCGTTGGGAAAATCCCCTGGAGAAGGGAAAAGCTACACACTCCAGTATTCTGGCCTAGAGAATTCCATGGACTATGGGGTAACAAAGAGTTGGACACGACTGAGCGACTTTCACTTTACTTTCTACACTTATATAACACAGGTAATGCATACTCAAAATTTACCACTTCCTAATTATTTTATTATACCTTAATCTGTGCTGTTAAGGTTAATTCTGTCTATATGTCTATTTAAGTTGTCATATCTACAGGATAGAAATATCTGTGATCTCTTAGGTGTCTCTTCCCATCTCCAGGTTCAATGATGTCATGCTGATAGCTTGAAGTAAGCCATGGAAGAGTATCACTAAAAAGCAGGAGAATTCCAGAAAAATGTCTACTTCGGTTTCATTGACTATGCTAAAGCCTTTGACTGTGTGGACCATAACAAATTGTGGAAAATTCTTAAAGAGACAGGAATATCAGACCATCTTACCTGTCTCCTGAGAAACCTATATGTGGGTCAAGAAGCAATAGTTAGAACCTTATATGGAACAACTGACTGGCTCAATATTGAGAAAGGAGTATACAATTCTATATATTGTCACCCTGTTTATTTAACTTATATGCAGAGCACATCACGCAAAATGTCAGGCTGGATGAGTTATAAGCTGGAATCAAGATTGCCGAGAGAAATATCAAGAACCTCAGGTATGCAGATAATACCACTCAAATGGCAGAAAGCAAAAAGGAACTATGGACTCTCTTGATAAGGGTGAAAGAGGAGAGTGAAAAAGCTGGCTTAAAATTCAGTATTATAAAACTAAGATCATGGCATCCAGTCCCATCACTTCATGGCAAATTGAAGAGGAAACAGTGGAAGCAGTGACAGATTTCCTCTTCTCAGGCTCTACAATCACTGCAGATGGTGGCTGCAGCCATGAAACTAGATGATTAACTCTTCAAAAGAAGGCTATAATAAATCTAGACAGTGTATTAAAAAGCAGACATCACTGAGCCAACGAAGACCCATATAGTCAAAGTTATGGTTTTTTCAGTAGTCATGTACAGATGTCAGAGTTGGATCATAAAGAAGGCTGAGTGCCAAAGAATTGATGCTTTCAAGTTGTGGTGTTGGAGAAGACTCTTGAGAGTCCCACTGACAGCGAGGAGGTCAAACTAGTCGGTCCTAAAAGAAATCAACCCTGAAAATTCACTGGAAGGACTGATGTTGAAGCTCCAATACTTTGGCCACCTGATGCAAAGAGCCAACTCATTGGAAAAGATCTTGATGCTGGGAAAGATTGAAGGTAGAAGGAGAAAAGGGTGACAGAGGATGAGATGATTGGATGGCATCACCAATTCAATGGACCTGAACGTGGGCAAACTNATACTTTGGCCACCTGATGCAAAGAGCCAACTCATTGGAAAAGATCTTGATGCTGGGAAAGATTGAAGGTAGAAGGAGAAAAGGGTGACAGAGGATGAGATGATTGGATGGCATCACCAATTCAATGGACCTGAACGTGGGCAAACTTTAAGTGATGTCGAGGGACAGGAAGGTCTGGCATGCTGCAGTCTATGGGGTCTCAAAGAACTGGACATGACTTGGCAACTGAATAACATCAGAGCTGAGGCAGAGACAGGGTCCCTCTGCTCCTCAAAGCTACTTTCTGTCTATTATTCTCTGTAATTACCAAACTAGGCCAGGACCATTTCTCTAGGCCATCTAAAGGATGTGCAAATACACAGTTTTGAAATTGTATTTAGTAATGTTTTTTTACTGTCAGGAGCTTTTTAACTTGTCTTGCAAACAAATTTCAACAGCAAGGCAGAGACACCAGGATTTAAGCACAGGCCGCTCTAATTCTCCATGCATCATTCACACCAGAAGTGAAAGTTGCTCAGTTGTGTCCAACTCTTTGCGACCCCATGGACTGCACAGTCCATGGAATTCTCCAGGCCAGAATAGGGAAGTGGGTAGCCTTTCCCCTCTCCAGGGGGATCTTCCCAACCCAGGGATCGAACCCAGGTCTCCTGCATCGCAGGTGGATTCTTTACCAACTGAGCTAATAAAAGCTGATGTACCGAACCAGACCCCTGACCCAGACATCCCAGAAACCATCCTGCCTCTCCAGCCCATCCCAGCCTCACTTGCAGAGGGGTCACTAGGTTTGGCTCAATTTTAAATGTTTTATTACCTAGAAGATATATCTATATGACCATACACATTGGTTACAAAATAAAAAACTATAAGATATCACCATAAGAAGACTCCATTTTCCCATTCCTCTTCAACTCCACCCCTCCTTCCCAGAATCGACCTATTTTAACTTGCTAAACAATTTGCTTTAAATTTTTGCCATCACCTTTAAATCCTTAAATAATGTAACTGTTTTTTGACACATCCATTTTAGGCAATATCTGTTACTGTCTTTCTCTACAGTAGGAGAGGACTTTAACCTTCATAGCATCTAATATTCTTCCTATGTCCATAAGTGATTAAACACTTTATGCATAAACTTTTTTTGGCTTATCCCATTGACACTAGATTGTGTTTTGAGTTACTTCAGCAGAAAAATTTTAGTGTCCCTGCTTTCTCCTCTGCTTTCCTGAACACACTCCTTTCTGCTCCCAGCTTGTGGCTTGTCTTTCTACATTATGAAGGCTAGGTGGGCTTTTGCGAGATATAACCTGCACAGCCACAGCTGAGATTTGAGCTTAAGTAACCACTGTGATCTTCCGGGCTCAACATATTCAGGCCTGTCATCAAATATTGGTCACATATAATAGCAGAAAACAGAGAACATAATTTTGAATTTCCTCAGCTATCTATTTAAGGAAAAAGGCTTTTTTTCCCTGGATCACAGGAGTTGTCTCATTAAACCAAACATCGTAGCACAGCATGAGAAGCCAGGGCAGATGAAGGTGTGAGGGGAAGAAATCCTATTAGGGTTCCCAGCAGGAGGGTCCTTGGAGAGACACACACGCTAATGAAATAAAGACCTGGGGCTGCATTCACATTCACGCGGACTCAGCTCCAGTCACCGAGGAGGAAAAAATGTGCTGTCTCCTTCCAAAAAGCATTCCAAAGGCACTGCTTAAACCACACAAGACCTTTTGTCTTTCTAGGGGTAAACATCCTCTAAGGTAGAGGTGGGGACAAAAATTTGACTTAAAAAATTCCTTGCTGTCACTACTGTTATAAAACTCTGTAAGGTTTGGAAGAGTTACCTGGTCAAAATTCCTCATTAGCTAAAATGTTCCTAATTATCAATGTCATTAGTTTATGTAGCTGTGTGCTGAAGAGATTTTGAGAGTCACTCATAACTGTGTCCTTGTTTTCTTAGCTATTAACTCCTAATGAAGAAAAACTATATTTAGAAATAATTTATTGGATTTTTTAAATGTTTTAAAAGAGATTTAAACTACATCTGTGTGCTGTTTCCACACACTTATTGAAATACCAGAATTAGCCTTTGCCAAATCTAATTATACAAAATTATCTACTTTTTGAAAAGGATCAACATACAAATCAATTACAAACTGTGTTAATGTGTATATGTCGATTAAACGACTTATCCATTTGCAAGCCCAGGGTTCTTTGGGCTCAAAACCATGTGATGGTCATAGGCTCTGAAATTTTAAAACATCCAAGTGGTTGAGAAAAATAAACATTTAAATATGTAAAAATGATATGCAAGAGGTTTCCTAATTCAGAAAAGCAAAAATAAATTCATAGATAATAAAATAAGTAGAAGAAATTGGCACAGTATCATTGGTTAATTGCAGTAAACCACTTGTCTAGATGATCAGCCAGTTAGATGACGCATTCCTTTTTTTGTTTGTTGATCTTAGTTCTCCAATCAGGAATTGAAGCCAGGTCACAGCAGTGAAAGTACCAAGTCCTAACCACTGGACCACAAGGGAATTAGTTGCATTCATTTATAAATTCAACAGATACTTATCAAGCTCCTATTATATGCCAAGGCACAATATAGCAGTTAATAAAATACACAAAAATCCTTTTTCCTCTGGAACTTCCATTTCTGGACTAATTATATTGAATGACAAACTCACACGTTGACAGGAATAACATTTTTTAATGAAAATAACTTTTTAAAAATAGTATTTAATGACTAGAGTGGTATTATATAACATATTTACAAATCTCTATTATCAGGTTTAGAACAGCACACAGCTGGATCATAGTGGCTTCTGCATTTGGTCTGCTATGATACACTGTTTTGGTTGAAGTACATGAAGAAAATATGTGGTATGTGCCTAGACACTCAGTTGTGTCCAACTCTTTGTGACCTCATGGACTGTAGCCCACAAGGCTCCTCTGTCTATGGGATTCTCCAGGCAAGGATACTGGAGTGGGGTGTCATTTCCTCCTCCAGGGGATCTTCCCTACAGCCTCATATAACCTTCAGTACTAAAGTCAAACAGGACCAATAGTTTACCCTTTGAAA
Source organism: Neotragus pygmaeus (assembly GCA_006410875.1). Lineage (NCBI taxonomy): Eukaryota > Metazoa > Chordata > Mammalia > Artiodactyla > Bovidae > Neotragus > Neotragus pygmaeus. The sequence continues at coordinate 1,065,032 of SJYV01025330.1, forward strand.
GAATATTTGTTAACATTATGCAATTTGGTGGTGGTGGGGAATATATTTTTAGCTCATCGAATCATCTTCCCAAGATTGACATGTTTTATTATACAGCATCAAAAATCAGTTATTACACCACCATTACTGGTTCACCATATGTGACCTCCAAATAGGGCACCTTAGCATAGTAAGTGTTTCAAGCTGAAGAAACCTGAGAGATGGCACGTGAGGGGAAGAGTCTTTTTTTTTTGCTTGTCTGCTTGACTCGTTGCTTCTCAGTAAACAGGTGAACTGAAACCCACAGTGTCCAACAGAGGCCATTGGAATAAACATTGATTTGTTCTGGTGATTTCTTTCATCTTCAGGAAGGACTTCCTAGGCTTCCCCTGAAGCAGGTCATAACACCCTCACGTGAGAGTTGCTGCCAGTGCCCGGAGGAAAGGTACATCCTTATCTCCAAAGACACTGGGATACCAGGAAGAACCCGATCAGTCAGGGCTTGCAGTGTCCCCGCCTGCTAAGCTCAGCTCAGTTTTGCCCTATGACATCTTTCCAAGACTTTCCACTCTTCATTCAGCCTAACATAAAACCACTTGGGTTTTTTTCTTCTTCAGGTCTTCATTCACTTCCTTGTGAAGGCTTATGTGTCACATAAAAACTTCTATTAAATACATCCAAATGCTTTTCTCTTGTTAATCTCTTTTGTTACAGAGGTTTCAGTTTAGAAATTCAAGTGGTAGCTGCTGCTGCTAAGTCACTTCAGTCGTGTCTGACCCTGTGCGACCCCATAGACAGTAGCCCACCAGGCTCCCCCATCCCTGGGATTCTCCAGGCAAGAACGCTGGCGTGGGTTGGCATTTCCTTCTCCATCAAGTGTTAGAGGAAGAGGTTTTCCTTCCTTTTCCCATTTATCTCAGTCTGAAAGAATTAGGAAGCTGTTAAGCCCTTGGTGATGGATACATACTTTCCAAAATAACTTTAGCTTTTGAACTGGACACTAGAAACAAATTATATCAGTTGTCTTCACTTGAAGTGATGTCACTTTTCTTTCCAGGACAATGTCTGTCATAGTTATTCTTTCCAAGTAAAAATGTTACATTAAAAAAGCGGCCAGATCAGCTTGCAACTCAAGTCACACAAATGCTTTCGTGGAGACAAGATATTGTTATTGCCATATGCAATAACAGTGCTTTATTAGTATATCATATAGAATGTTAACAAGATGAGTACTCAAGGGTTAAGATTTAATGAAAAAAAATTTTTTTTAATCAAGGACATTTTAAATAGAGTATGTGGCAGTGAAGAATACAGTGACTATTAGTATAGTTTGGTGCCTTGATCTGTGCTAGAGCCATCAGTTTTACCCGATTGCTTTTGTACCATCAGTGCAAATATGAATACAGTGAAAAAGGCAAACAATACCTTACTACTGCAAAAATGGTTTTGATTTCCTGGACTTCCTCTAAGAGGTTTTCAGGAGTCATGAGGGGTCCGCTGACCAGTTTGAGAACCAGTGATAGAGGTGAAATATGATGGCAGCTTGGACCAGTGTGGCGTAGTGAGATCTATTTTGGTTCTGGATATATTTTGAAGGTAGATTCTGTAAGACTTGCTGCCTAACTTGGATGCGGAGTGAAAGAAAGGGGTCAAGGATGTCTCTCAGTTTTCTGCCCTAGTAAGATGGAGGAAAATAGCAGGGTTTGAAGAAGATCAGAAATTCAGTTTTGAATGTTAATTTGGAGATGCCCAGGAGTCATCTATATAGACATGTTATGTGAGAAGTTGGATCCAGACTGCCATGGTGATAGTTTTAGGAATCATCAGTGTCTTGGTATTTATAACCGTTAAGTCTGGATGGAATCACCAAGGGAGGGAAGATGGACAGAGAAACATTCCCAAGACTAAGATGCCAACATGTAAAAGGTTTTAGCCAACAAAGGAGAAGACTGGCCAAAAAGGAGAGTGGGGAAAGCCAAGCCCAGCGTTTCTGGAAGGGTGATCATCAGCACTGAGTACTACTAGTGGGGCAAGTAAGACCAGGGTTGAAAATTGGTCACAAGCTAACTGGCTGGAACTGGCAACATGCAGTTTGCTGGTGACTATGATGAGTAGTTTCAATGGAGTTGTGGAGGCAAAGTCCTGGTGAGGGTAGGCTCAAGCAAAGAATTGTACACAAATGTTCACAGCAGCTTTATTCACAATACCTACAACCTGGAAACAACCCAAGTGTTTGCCAACAGATGAATGGGTAAACAAAGGAGCAGAATTCCATTTATAAAGTGGAATATCCAGTAATGAAAAAACATACTAGAGACACATATCAACATAGATGAATCTCAAAAAAACCTATTCTGGAAATGAAAGTACTAAACCAGGCAAAACAAATTTATATTGATAGAAATCAGATTAGTGTTTGCCTAGGGAGAGGACTGGGTGTTGACTGCAAAGTGGCACAACTTTTTGGTACTTAGGAAATTTTTAAACTATTAATAGGGGTACTGATTATAGGCATACATTTATTAAAACTCATTACAATTGGAATTTGTACATTTTATTGTATATATACCTCAATTTGCTGTTGTTCAGTTGCTAGATCATGTCACTCTTTGCGACTCTATGAACTGCAGCATGCCAAGCTTCCCTGTCCTTCACTATCTACTGGTTGCTACTGCTAAGTTGCTTCAGTCCTGTCCGACTCTGTGCGACCCCACAGACAGCAGCTCACCAGGCTCCCCCATCCCTGGGACTCTCCAGGCAAGAACACTGGAGTGGGTTGCCATTTCCTTCTCAAATTCATGAAACTGAAAAGGGAAAGCGAAGCCGCTCAGTTGTGTCCAACTCTTAGAGACCCCATGGACTGCAGCCTACCAAGCTCCTCCCATGGGATTTTCCAGGCAAGAGTACTGGAGTGGGTTGCCATTGCTTTCTCCTGGAGTTTGCTCAAACTCAATTCTACTGAGTCAGTGATGCCATTCCACCATCTCATCCTCTGTTCCCCCTTCCCTTCCTGCCCTCAATCGTTCCCAGCATCAGGGTCTTTTCCAATGAGTTGGCTCTTTGCATCAGGTGGCCAAAGTATTGAAGCTTCCACATCAGATCTTCTGATGAATATTCAGGATTGATTTCCTTTGGGATTGACTGGTTTGATCTCCTTGCTGTCCAAGAGACTCTCAAGAGTCTTCTCAGCACAGCAATTCAAAAGCATCAATTCCTTGGTGCTCAGTCTTCTATATGGTCCAACTCTTTATAGTTGTTTAAAATAATTGGAAGAGAGAAAACAGTGAACACTGACAATCCTTTCTGTCTAGTCTCAATGTAAAGGGAAGGTAGAACTGTGACAACAATGGGAGGCAGAAGTGGGAGTTGAAATTTTTTTTTACTGTAGGAGAAACAATATCCTTTCCTATCTGCACAATGGCTTGGACAGTAAAGAATCTGCCTGCAATGCAGGAGACCTGGGTTCCATCTCTGGATCAGGAAGATCCCCTTGGAGAAGAGAATGCAATCCACTCCAGTATCCTTGCCTGGGAAGTCTCATGGGCAGAGGATACTGGTGGGCTGCAATCCATGGGGTTGCAACGGGTTGGACAAGACTGAGTAACTTCTCACTTTCATGCTGATCATGGAGCAACAGAGGGAAAACCTAGTGACACAGGAGACGTACTGAAGCAGTATCTGGGTGACTGAGGGAATGGCTGTGAGGCACAGGGCGAGGAGCTGGCTTGTCCAGACGTGGCCAAAGTTCACTTGGTGGGAAGCCCGTACATGGGCATCAAGGTTGGCTGGGGAGTATAGTATGGAAACCTGTTAAGTTCTCCTCGGACTGGCTCGATTTTCTTGGTAAAATAGGAAACAAGGACTTGAGCTGGAAGAATGAGGTTTAGACTGCTGTTGATGACCTTAATTTTAAGTAACTCAGTGATAGACAATCTTTATGTATTTAACTATATTCTAGATGTAAATGAATCTTGACCATATTTCATCATTCTGCATGGAAAAGTTTACCTTTTCGGGAAGGAAACAGACACAAAATCTTAAAGCAATACGGCTTTGGGTTTTCCCTGGTGGCCCAGTGATTAAGAATCCACCTTCCAACACAGGGAAATGGGCTCAAGCCCTGGTCCAAGAAGATTTCACATGATAAGGAGCAACTAAGTCCATGCACCACAACTACTGAGCATGCACACTGCAAGTACTGAAGTCGGCACACTACAGCCTGCAGTCCACAAGAGAAGCCTGCACTCCGCAACGAAGAGCAGCCCCTGCTTACTGAAACTAGAGAAGGCCCACAATAGCAACAAAGACCCAGTGCAACCAAAAATAAATATAAATAAATGAACACATCTTTAAAAAAAAGGCAACCTGGTCTTATCTGATAGCTGGAAGGGACTTCAGATACCTTCCCAGGATGCACAATACCTTAGTACAAAAGCAATGCCACATTTTAGGCTAAACCAAGCAAGGAAGGCATCGAGGAGCCTCAAGCCATGTTGAAAAAGCACTGATATAAGGCCATTCCCCCAACTGTCTTTCCTAAGGTTGACAGTTTCGGGCCCTAAGTCTCTTATAAACCCAGAGGTTAATGAGCTGCATGCGAATTCTTTCTTTTAGGCTCAGAAGTCATTCATTAGCTGACTCTGCTTGCAGCTTGTGGGTAAGGTTCAACCACCTCTAGCTGTGAAAATTTGTCCATTTCTCTACTCTTTTTTTTAAAACTTTCTACATGAAGCTGATAATCAGCTAGTTTCAACTTATTGATTCCTGTTGCAGAGCATTAAATGTTACAGTTTAAGACATCAGTCATTTTAGGTACGTCTTGGTCAATCCTTGAAGTCTTCATAAATGGAAGGTCTTCATCTTTTAAGAAATAATCTTTATAAGCTATAACTTATTGTATCTTCTTTGCCATGGCCGTTAGTGAGTCATATGAAGAAATATGATTTCTAAAATATTGCCTATCTCAGGTTCAGTAAAATTTTATTTACTGAAATGAGCAACATGGTGGAGTTGGCTCTGGCCTGTAGTTCACCAATCCAATATAGACAACACTTGACTTCAGCTATATCTTACTTATCTAATCTTTCATAATAGGCTGAAACTCCATGACAGTAACTGCATAAGAGATATGCATTTTGAGATATTTCACTACACAGAAAAAGTCTGAATACCAGGACGTTTAGATTTGCTACGGTCCAGCAGCTTAATATATGGCCAGCAGAAGCTAAACAATGCCTCATCCTGTTTTAATTTTTTTCTGTTGAATGCTCTTAGCAGCACTGTTACCCTACTTCCTCTACTTGATAGCATGGGCATGATCAGTGAGATTAGTATAAAGCGATCTCAAATCCATAAGGTCACACAGTACATTCTAAATATTCCATTCGAAGAAGTGATAGGGGTAGAATGCTGAAAGACACAGGTGAACTAGACTATAATTTACATTAAGTGATAAGAAGGAAAAAACTCAACATTTAAGCAGTCTTACTCACCTCTACAAAGAGGAATTATTTCAAAGTTATCAGACAGCTCCCTGATTCACTTTAAGTGTGTTCCTAGCATTTAGGGCTACTCACTGGACCACCCTGTCTATGCAATGCTGTACACCTGCAGTTCTGTTTTCTTCAAACACTGCTTCCAAAGTGCTCTGTTTAGAAAATACTGCTCTATCAAACAGAGATGACTATTAACCTTGGATGAACCCCACACATTATAACATTAGTTTTCACAAAGGAAAATAGGAGAAAAATGTATTTTCTTAATGGGAATAAGATTCTTGGGACAGAACAAACTGCTATCCCTAAATGCCCATCTGCCACAGCAGGAAAGAATGCTGTACTTATCACTATAAAGAGCTATGAAGTAGTTATTTTCTATACCAGTTTAATGGCTGAAATTCTAACCAAAGAGCTAATATTCAGACTCTCACATCTCAGAAAATGTTTAGGTACACAAATTAGGATGTTCCAGCCTGAGGATACTACCAGGAGAATATCAAGAGAGACACTGGCTGAAAACCCTCTGAAAATCAAACAAGACTTTTAACCAGAAATCATTTTTTACAAGTACTTTTTTAAATAGTAAAAACTACTTGTTAAGAAAGAAAAAACAAACAAAAAAATTAAATGTTTTTCGGTTACTAAAAAAAATTTAATGGTAAATCTTCATATATGGTAAATTTGACATATATATACTACCACTAGATAGCTAGTGGGAAGCTGCTGTATAAGTACCAGGAGCTCCGCTCGGGGCTCTGTGATGACTCAGAGGGGAATGGGGGGCAGAAAGGAGGTTCAGGAGGGAGCAGATAGACATAGAAGATAGCTGATTCACGTTGTTGTACAGCAGAAACTAACACAACAGTGTAAGGTAATTATATGCTATTAAAATTTTTTTAAATTAATGGTAAACCTTTTTACTTTTGCTCCATCATCCCATTACTCAAACTGTTACATGAAACACCCTAGACAGAAATTTAAAATATTTTGAGCTGTATTAGCAACAGTACACATTTTCAGTAGTGGCCGGAATCCAAACCATGGTGAAAACAAGCTGACTACTTTGGCTCAGTGAAAAGAAACCAAGCTTATGAAGAAGGAAGACTTACATTACGGTCTGAAATACCATCGTTTGATGGGGCTATTTTTCCTATTGCTGGAACTCCAGTTTTCTACTGAAGACCAAAAGACAGCTTCTTTTTAATGCTTTTTTTTTGCTAAATAAATATTAAATTCTCTTGTAATCTTTACACTCACTCACACACTACAGTAGAATCTCATAAGGTTGACAATTCTCAAACTGATGTAATGAAGATGCCACCAGTCTTTGGAAGAGGTCCTTGACTGTATGATGATGATGATATCACTGAGCATGAACTAAGTGTTTTCTACGTGCCAGGCACATAGAAGTTGTTGAAATCTATCAGTTGAAATGTATACATTTCAGTAGTTGAAATGTATGAATTGGCACATTTATGGAGGGAGAAAGAGATTAAGGAACCTAGGATTATACAGCAAGTAAGAACTGCAGCCAAGGCTTGAACTGGTCTAGAATTCATGCTTCTCAACACAATGCTATGCTGCTTTGTGTGTGTCTTGTGAAAATGAACCAGCTAATGAATGGAAATGAACCATGTGATCCACCTCTCCTTAAAATTCCTATTTTCTTAAAAATGATTCCTTTGTTAAGACTTGTTTTAAATGTTTCTAATTTTGTAAACGGTTTTGGTATGTGGAAATGTCACTTTACAATATTAATGGCTATTGTATATGTTTATTTGAATGTTTTCTGTATTTCAAACTGGGTCAATAATTGTAAATGACACAACTGTATAGAGTGATAAAAGTATATTAACAGTTACATGTTTAACTTTGTACATAAAACTAGTTTGAAAAAAGTATTAGTAAATAAATACAATATTTATCTCAATCTTAAAATTTTTTTTTTTTAATCTAGGGCAAATGTATTGAAACTAGACGTCCTGGGCAGTAGTAGGAAACTATATGACTGAAGAATATTTGCAAAGAGAGAAGTAGCTAAAAAATGGGAACAGAATTATATACAACAATCAACTAAGCTGTCTTCAAATACAGTTTGTGTGGTCTGTTTTCCACATTTTAGTCCCTTACACTTGCTCTATATTATATCCTGATATTGTAGCAGATACAATTAAAACTATTTCTTAGAAAGGAAATTTTCAATAAAATGTGTAATACTTTGTGTACAGTTACTAGTTTCATAAAATATTATCCAAATAACAATTACTAGTGTTTAAAATTTATAGTAAGAAAATTATTAAAGACAACAAAAGATTATACTTCTGTTCCAAATTTAGGCCAATCTGAATGACTTTCAATACAGCTGAACTCAATGCAAGGATTACATTTTGTTAAATCTCACTGACCAGACTTTTAAGAATGTGATTACAGAGGTGGATCACGAGGATCAGTTCTCTCTGTAGCTGAATTATCAGATTCAAAGATTCAACATCCATGTGTTCACATAAGCTTCCTCCCCTACTGCCCGCCCCTCCCTGACCATAAAAGTTGCAGATTAGTTGGCGCTTTTGTAGCCTTTTTACTGGAGACCATAAGTTTGAGTTGTATTGTTCAATGTGAGGGTCACAATGAGAGAACGTGGATCTTTCTTATTCTTGTGCACTGTGATCTTTCCTTTCAAGGCTTCACCTAAAGAAGAAATGCAAAAATTGGGTTTCAGAATTCAAGGAATACAGTGCAGCAGAAAAGCAACATGGTACACTTAGCATTGATACTTCTTATTTTTTGTTGTGAGAATGTTTCACTTTTTTTTAACTTAAAAATTTTCAGGACAATTTTATAGTTTTGAAGAAAGCAGATCTAATTTAGCTAGCATGGGTGTCAAATGCTTATGAAAAAGCATAACTACATTGGTCACTGCAGGGTTGGGGACTGTTTATTGGACTCCTCAATATAAGGCCCTGAGGTATGTCCTGGGCATATTATGAAAAAGACATGGTCTCTGACCTCAAAGCGTTCACAGTTCAGGGCAAAGAAAATAGAGGTGCTGACAATTATGCAACAGGTCTAACAGGGTATGCTGGCACAGAGGACTGGGGATGGTTGGAAGGCAGTAAAAGGCAAGGTTTCACAAGAATTAATTCACATGCTAGCAAGGTAATGCTCAAAATCCTTCAAGCTAGGCTTCGACAGTATGTGAACTGAGTATTATCTAGATGTACAAGCTCGACTTAGAAAAGGCAAAGGAACCACAGATCAATTGCCGACATCCGTTAGATCACAGAAAAAGCAAGAGAATTCCAGAAAAATATCTACTTCTGCTTCATTGACTATGCTAAAGCCTTTGACTGTGTGGACCACAGTCACAAACTGGAAATTCTTAAAGAGATGGGAATACCACACCACCATAACTGCCTCCTGAGAAACCTATATGCAGGTCAAGAAGCAACAGTTAGAATCAGATATGGAGCAATGAGCTGATTCAAAATTGGGAAAGGAGTACGTCAAGGCTACATATTGTCATTTATTTCACTTACTTGCAGAATAACATGAGAAATGCAAGGCTGGATGAAGCAAAAGCTGGCAAAGATTGCTGGGAGAAATATCAACAACCTTAGATATGCAGATGACATCACCCTTATGGCAGAAAGCAAAGAGGAACTAAAGAGCCTCTTGATGAAAGTGAAAGAAAAGTGTGAAAAAGCTGCCTTAAAACTCAACATTCAAAAAATGAAGATCATGGCATCTGGTCCCATCACTTCATGGTAAATAGATGGGGAAAGAATGGAAGCAGTGTCAGACTTTATTTTTTGGACTCCAAAATCACTGTGGATGGTAACTGCAGCCATGAAATTAAAAAGCGACTGCACCTTGGAAGAAAAGCTATAATAAACCTAGATAGCGTTAAAAAGCAGAGATACTACTTTGCCGACAAAGGTCCCTACAGTCAAAGCTATGGTTTTTCCAGTAGTCATGTATGGATGTGAGAGCTGGACCATAAACACTGAGTGTTGAAGAATTGATGATTTTGAATTGTGGTGCTGGAGAAGACTCGAGAGTCCCTTGGACTGCAAGGAGAACAAACCAGTCAATCCTAAAGGAAATTAATCCTGAATACTGATTGGAAGGACTGATGCTGAAGCTCCAATACTTTGGCCACCTGACACAAAGGACTGACTCCTTGGAAAAAGAAAAGAAAACAGCTAATAAAACTCTCAGAAACTTTAGCAATCTCAGGACATAAGATCAATATAAAAAAATTAATTGCATTTCTATACATGAGCAATGAAGAATGAGAAACTGAAATAAAAAACAACAGCTTTTATAACAGCATTGAAAAAGCATATAATTCTTGAGATAAATGTAAAAACATACATGCATCATTTAGTTATATCAAATTATGAAACACTGCTAAAGATGATCTAAGTAAATGAGACATTTTGTTTGTGGATGACAATACTGTTTTAAGATGTCAATTCTCCCCAAAGTAATCTATAGATTCAACACAGTCTCAATCAAAATCCCAGCAGGACTGTTTTATTTGGGCAGAATTTAAGTTGACTTGAAAACGCATATGCAAATTTAAAGAGAACAGAATAAAGCAGGAGGATTTATATCATCTTACAGTGTCTTACTGGTGTAAGAAAAGACACACAGATCAAGGAAACAAAGTTCAGAAACAGACATGCATACATGGTTAATTAACTTCTGACAAAAGAGCCAAGTTAATTAAATGGTAAAGGAAAAGTCTTTTCAAGAAATGATGAAACAACCTAATATAAATTTGGAAAAAGATGAATATTACTTTTAAAATCAACATGACATAGTTTATAATCCTAAATGTACAGGCAAAAATATAAAGCTTTTAGAAGAACCATATAGGAAAAGCTGTGATGTTAGGGTACCAAAGATTTTTTAACTTAGGCCACAATAGCACAAAGTTCAAAAGACCTTAAGAAAATGAAAGGACAAACTAGGATTGAGATAGAATATCAGCAATGCATATACCGGACAAACAACTTGTACCTTATTAAGATTCTTATAACCCAGTAAGATGACAACCCAACCAAAAATTGAGCAAAATATCTTAAGAATCCCCACCAAAGAAGACATACAAATGACCAATGAACATATGAAAAGATGCTCAAAATCATTAGTCACGAGGTAAATGCAAATTAAAAACACAGCTGTCACTACATACACTTACAACACAATGACATATTAAACCTTATATTAAAATGACTGCCCTTTTATGTAAGTGTCGACAAAGATGTGGAGCAAAGAAACCCACAACAGTGTAGAAACCTTGAATAGTGTAGTCGTTGTGAAAAAGTTTGCCAGCTTCTTATTAAGTTAAGTATTTATCAATCATAAAACCTAATAATTCCACTCCTAGGTATCTGCCTAGGAGAAATGAAAACTTATGTTCACACAAAAACTTTTGCAAGAATGTCCATATTAATTCTATCCATAATGGTGCCTAACTGAAAACAATCCAAAAGTCTATCCGCAAGTGAAAGCCTCCTTCCAGTAAGTCCATACAAAGGAACACTACTTGGCAATAAAAAGGAACAAATTACTGATTCACAGATGCACTTTAACATATGCTAAAAGCAAAGAAGCTGGAGTATGTTCTGTATAATAACTTTGATATAAAATTCTGAAGAATACTAATGCCTTACTATTATTAATAGTAATATAATACATAGTGACAGAAAGCAGATCAAGCAGAATGAAAACTGAATATGGGGATGACTAACTGCACAAGGGATCAACAAGGAAACTTTTTAAGGTGAAGTAAATATTCTATATCTTGAAAGAGATGGGGATACCAGACCACTTGACCTGCCTCTTGAAAAACCTGTATACAGGTCAGGAAGCAACAGTTAGAACTGGACATGGAACAACAGACTGGTTCCAAATAGGAAAAGGAGTCCGTCAAGGCTGTATATTGTCACCTTGCTTATTTAACTTCTGTGCAGAGTACATCATGAGAAACGCTGGGCTGGAGGAAGCACAAGCTGGAATCAAGACTGCTGGGAGAAATATCAATAACCTCAGATATACAGATGATACCACCCTTATGGCAGAAAGTGAAGAACTAGAGAGCTTCTTGATGAAAGTGAAAGAGAAGAGTGAAAAAGTTGGCTTAAAGCTCAACATTCAGAAAACGAAGATCATGGCATCTGGTCCCATCACTTCATGGCAAATAGATGGGGAAACAGTGGAAACCATGGCTGACTATTTTTCTGGGCTTCAAAATCACTGCGAATGGTGACTGCAGTCATGAAATTAAAAGATGCTTGCTCCTTGGTAGGAAAGTTATGACCAATTTAGATAGCACATTAAAAAGCAGAGACATTGCTTTGCCAACAAAGGTCCATCTAGTCAAGGCTATGATTTTTCCAGTAGTCATGTATGGATGTGAGAGTTGGACTGTGAAGAAAGCTGAACGCTGAAGAACTGATGCTTTTGAACTGTGGTGTTGGAGAAGACTCTTGACAGTTCCTTGGACTGCAAGGAGATCCAACCAGTCCATCCTAAAGGACATCAGTCCTGGGTGTTCAATGGAGGGACTGATGTTGAAGCTGAAACTTCAATATTNTTTTCCTGTGGTAATGTATGGATGTAAGAGTTGGACTATAAAGAAAGCTGAACGCTGAAGAACTGATGCTTTTGAACTGTGGTGTTGGAGAAGACTCTTGACAGTTCCTTGGACTGCAAGGAGATCCAACCAGTCCATCCTAAAGGACATCAGTCCTGGGTGTTCAATGGAGGGACTGATGTTGAAGCTGAAACTTCAATATTTTGGCCACCTGATGCAGAGGGTTGACTCATTAGAAAAGACCCTGATGCTGGGAAAGATTGAGGGCAGGAGAATAAGGGGACGACAGAGGATGAGATGGTTGGATGGCATCACTGACACAATGGACATGGGTTTGGGTGAACTCTGGGAGATGGTGATGGACAGGGAGGACTGGCATGCTGCGGTTCATGGGGTCACAAAGTGTTGGACACGACTGAGCGACTGAACTGAACTGAATAGAGTGGAACATACATTTGCCAAAATTTATTAAACTGTATAAATAAAATGTGTAAATTTTTACTGTATGTAAATATAGAATAAAATGTTTTTAAAAATGTGATGGCTTAGAAATAAATTCATAGATGAATGGAATAAAGATTCATTATAGAGATTCAGTACATTCTAATTGGGGCATTTTACATCACTGAGCAAAGAAAGGAGTCAACAGAAATGTATAAATATAGTAACAATATTTCTTAGTATGGAAAAAAAGTTAGAAACCAAAAGGAAAAGGTTGATGATTTGTTTATACAAAAGTGAAACAAATTCTATAAAGCAAGATAGTTTAAAAAGGCATAAAATGTGTTCCATTTTTACATTCCAGCCATCTTCACCAAAATTTGGCTGTTATTAGAATCCAAGCAACAACAGAAAAAGAACAAAAGAAACCGGTAACAACCAACCACCAGTATCTGACTGTTCTGATTTGCATTTTGGTGATTATCAGTAGTGATGCTATTATTTCAAATGCTTAACCACCATCTAAAAAGATTCTTTGAGCATTTTATTTAACTCAGTGATTTTCTTGTTGATGTGCCCTAAGAGTGTTGCTCGTCCTAGTCGATCCTTGGGCTTAGTGTAGGGTCAAAATGGAAATGTTCCCTGGTGCCTATAAAGCAGATTATCAAATACTGCATTTCAAGTTTAAAAAACATGTTAAAAAAGAAGAATGTATTTAAGAGGTTTATGTATCCCTTAACTTAAAATACAGCTCAACATGTACGAGTAACAGATAATTTTGTTAAATTTTCACAGAAGAAAAAATTTTCAGCATCAATATTAAATAAAATATTTGAGTAATTAAAAAGTCTTAACACTGTCATAAGCTAATATTGTAATTTTCATGTTTTAAAACAAAACACAAACAAAATAACTCTTGCTGCAATAGTTATTTTGTAACCTTAATTTCAAAATGGAGATGCAAAACAATACTTATTTAAGTTAATTATACAGCATGAAGGGTCACAGTAATAAATCAACAGTTCACACTGCTGCACCCACTTCAATTGTTCAAGCCTGGCTAAAGTGCCAAGGTAACAGCTATAATGCAGTAGAGATAGGAGTAATTAATCAGTGTCAAATAGATATAAAGTGACTGATGTTGTTAAGTGTGTAAATTGGTGAGAGCTGCAAAGGACAGTCTCTATGCAGCTGAGCTGTATCACCTTGTTTCTATCATCAGCAGACGGCTATTAGTATATCATAAAGCAGCACTACAGTTCAATCAAGAACAAAACTGATTTCATTTCAATTCGGTCCTAGTGGTTTTTTCAAATTAGTTTCTTCCAGAGCAATAAAATTTCAGTCCCCACAAGGGGGATAAATAAAAATCAGTATTATCACTACCAAAGCTTAGAGTTTAAAAAATCAAAGAAAAAAAAAAAAAAAGGATTCTCCATCACATAAAAGCTTACTAACGAGAACTGAACAGAATGATTTTAATAATATTTTTCAAAGCTAAACCACAAGAAAAAAATCTGGATCTTTAAAATAAATACTGTCACATAAGTTTGTACAATAAAATTGCACATTATTTTTTTAAAGAAAAAGGGGGGAAAAAACCACTCTGAATTTAAACTTTGAAAGTGACCTTTAAATTCTTTAAAAGTATTCATTCTGGGAGGCTGGTTTCTAACTCCCACAATGCTGGAAATGCTCAAATGTTGCAGAGTATTTCTTTGGAAACTATTGTTAGAACTATGTTGTGAAAATAACAATAACAACAACAAAGAAAATCCCACACCAAAGCAAAAACACATTATGTTCATCACCTTATAGCTACCTTGCGCTTTTGGTCAAATGTAAAATTCCTATTCTAAGAAATTTCCTATTCACACTGTCTTTTTCTTTGCTTTCCAAATATCCTGTCTGCCCCCAGTGGCAGATTTTGTTGTTGTTTAGTAGATAAGTTATGTTCAGCTCTTTGTGATCCCACAGACTACAGCCTGCCAGGCTCCACTGTCCATGGGATTTCCCAGACAAGAATACTGGAGTGGGTTGCCATTTCCTTTTCCAAGGGATCTTCCAGGCCCAGGGATCAAACCCATGTCTTCTGCATTGTCAGGTGGATTCTTTACCACTGAGCTGGCAGGGAAGTCCAAAGGTAGATTTACCACTACCAAAAAACGACTGATCATTATTCAAAATATTAACATGAACACATACACACAAGCTGCATGGAAAACCTGTATAGGTATGTTCACAATATTTTGTTAAAAAAAATCTTGTCACATTACTATCTGGACAGTAAAATAAACTTTATGTGCAAACTGTCATGATTAGATGCTTGGCAATATTTAATTTTATCTAAAAATTGTACACCATATTAAGTCACTCAAGCTATTTTTTGACTCAACAATACTCTCCTCAGCCATGCCACAATTTCAGAGAACATCTGAGTTGACAAAATGGGGCAACCAATACAGCAACTAGATAAATGCCCTTGGCATGTGTCACCCACGGTGATGAAAGGAAGTTATATTTCAATGACAATGCATATTACTGTACTTATTCATTCATTCAGGAGGGTATTTATGACATGCCAAATACTGCACCAGATAAAAAAGAAGTGAGATGAGCAAATAACTCATCTATGAGAACCCCTTATCAGAGTACACTGGTATGTTATAACACAGATATACATATGAATTGATCTGGGAGAAAAAAATAACAGAACAGTTAACTTTTTAAGAGAATGAGGAAAGATGTACAGAAATAAGCTGGGTTATAAAGGCAAAAGTGTAATTCATCAAGTGAAAGAGGTCAAAGTAGTTTCCTTAGTAGAAAAGTATCTCAGATAAAGGCAATGGGGAAGAAAAGACAGGAAAACTAGCTAAAAAATGAGCAGTACAGCTGGAGCATATGATGGGCTTCTGTGGGGTTCTGACAGGTCAGGGCTGGAAAAGATGAAAAATGGTCAGACTGTAAAGGGTCATGGTAAAGAATCTGGATTTTATCCTGGACATACTGAGGGTCCAGTGAGGGCTTTTAAAAAAAAATTTTAAATTAATTTTAATTGGAGGCTAATTACAATATTGTAGTGGTTTTTGCCATACATTGACACGAATCAGTCATGGGTGTACATGTGTCCCCCATTCCGAACCCACTTCCCATCCCTCAGGGTCATCCCAGTGCACCAGGCCTGAGCACCCTGTCATATGCATCAAACCTGGACTGATCGACCTATTTTACATATGATAATATACATATTTCAGTGCTTTTCACTCAAATCACTGCACCCTCGCCTTATATAACCTATACTTTATTAAGGTGTAGGTTATATATAATAAAACTATAACATGTAAAATTGCAGTTCAGTGAGTTTTACTTAATATTTCACTTTTGTAAACTTTCATCTATCTCAAGTATCAAGGTGCTCTCTTATGTTATTATCTAGAAATTTCACAGTTTTAAGCTTTTATGTTTATGTCTATTATCCATTTAAAGTCAGTTTTTATACATTTGGTGTCACAGAAGAAGAGTCATTATTTTCCTTTATGAATATTCAGCTGTTCTAACACAATTTTCTGAGAAGACTATCCTTTTCCAATTAAATTTATACTGGCCCTTTGAAAAAACTTAGTTGACTATACAAAAATGAGGCTATTTCTGGATTTTCTATCACTATTAATCTATATATCCATCTTCTATATATCAATACTATACTGCTTGTGTTAATATAATTTTTAAGTTCAGAATTTACATAGTGTAAGAAGTACAATATGGTTCTTAAAATTGTTTGGCTACAATAGTCTAGATCATTTGTATATAAATTTTAGAATCAGCACATTGATTTCTCTCTTGCTAAATTCACTTACTAGCTCTGTATTTTTTATTTTGGTAGATTTTCTAGAATTTTCTATATGTACATTATCTATAAATAATAACAGTTTTATTTCTTCCTCCCCAATGGTTTTTAATTCTTTTTCGTTTTAAACTAAGACTTTTTCGCTTTAAACTGGCTAAGACTTTTTCGTTTTAAACTGGCTAAGACTTCCAGTTTAAGAGTGCAGGAGTGCAGACATAAACACTGTGGTCACAGTGTATTTTCTTTTTATACATCACTGGATTCAATTTGCTACTATTTTGTTAAGGATTTACTCATGAGGGACAATGGTCTGTAGTTTAATTTTCTTGTACCATCTTTGTCTAATTTTTGCTTAGGCTAATAAACAAATGAAAAGATGCTCAACATCACTTATTATTAGAGAAATGCAAATCAAAACCACAATGAGGTATCATCTCACACCAGTCAGAATGGCCATCATCAAAAAGTCTATAAATAATAAATGCTGGAGAAGGTGTGGAGAAAAGGGAACCTTGTTACACCATTGGTGGGAATGCAAACTGATACAACCACTATGGAGAATAGTATGAAGATTCCTTAAAAAACTAGGAATAACACTACCATACGACCCAGCAATCCCATTTCTGGGCATATACTCTAAGGAAACCAGAACTGAAAAACACACATGTACCTGAATGTTCGATGCAGCACTATTTACAACAGCTAGGATATGGAAGCAACCTAGATGTCCATCAGCAGATGAATGGATATTAAGTTGTGGTATATATACACAACGGAATATTACTCAGCCTTTATAAAGGAACGCATTTGAGTCAGTTCTAACAAGGTGGATGAACCTAGAGCCTATTATACAGAGTGAAGTAAGTCAGAAAGAGAAAGACAAATACTGCATATTAATGCACACATACGGAATCTAGAAAGATGGTACCAATGATCCTACATAAACAGCAGCAAAGGAGACCCAGATGTAAAGAAGAAACTTTTGGAGTCAGTGGGAAAAGGAGAAGGTGGGATGATTTGAGAGTATTAATAGCATTCAAACATATACACTGTCATATGTAAAATAGAAAACCAGCACGAGTTTGATGCATGAAGCAGGGCACCCAAACTGGTGCTCTGTGACAACCCAGAGGGATAGGGTAGGGAGGGAGGCAGGAGGGGGTTCAGGATGGAGGGAACACATGTATTATCTATGGCCGATTCATACTGATACATGGAAAAAAACACAATACTGTACAGTAATTATCCTCCAATTAAAATAAATTCTAAAACAACAGAGCCAAACAGTGTAGGAGTGGATCAAGTAGACACCGTGGCCTTGTCCCAAACTTAGCCTTTCTTTATCCGCGTGATGCTAGCGATAGGCTGCATGGATGCCGTCTGTCAGGACGATGGCGCTCTCTCTTATTTCTCGTTTGCTATATTTGTCGTGAATTGATTTACACTTTGTCAAACTTTTTTTTTCTGCATCCACTGAAACGATCATGCATCTTTTCTTCTTTAGACTGTTAGCATGGCGGACTACATTATATGATTTAAAAACACTGCATCAGCCTTGAATTCTTGGAATAAAACCCATTTGGTCATAGTGTATTTTTTTTTAACACATTATTGGATTTAATTTGCTACTATTTTGTTGAGGATTTATTCATGAGGGACACTGGTCTATAATTTTATTGTACTACCTTTGTCTAATTTTTGATATCAAAGAAATACTGCCCTCATAAAAATCAGTTCTTTTCTATTTTCTGGAAGAGACTGTAGAGCTGGTGTTATTTCTTTAAGTGGTTGGCTTCTTTCACTCAGTAATATGGGTTTAAGATTCCTCCATGTTTTTTCACAGGTTGATAGTTCATTTCTTTTTAGCACTGAATGAAATTTCATGTTCTAGATGTATGGACCACTTAATAAAATTATCAACATGTTCGATATTGATACAGAGGTCCCTAGAGCTCTTTTTTTCTGACTAGCTTCTATCCTGGTACTCTGCCCCACAGCTTCTGGCTTCTATTTATCAGTAATACCATCAGAGGCTAGTGATTAGAAGAATAAAAAAAAATTCTTGTAACTGAGAATGACTATTTTTTCCTTTCTTTGAAATTTTGTTTTCACAAACTTTCCTCAGGTTGTACTCTTTTAGGGGAGCCTATTGGACTTACTATTTAAATATAAGTACACACAATGGCAATAAAAGAAATATAGAATGTAGATGGTGCCATAGGGCAACATTAGAATCATATATCTTCTTCACAATAATCTGAGAAATCAATTACTCAAAGATTGCTGTGTAAAGAATAGTTAGGATTTCAAAATTTCACTAGATATAAATAATATTGTGTTGTAATTAGGTAGGAGAAAATTCAAAGGCTATCTTAAATCTCTCTCAAGATTAAAACATGAAAGAATTAGTATTGCCTTTAGAATTTTAGTAGTAAGACAACAAATGGTTACAGTGAGGGAAAAAGCAGTATTTTCAATTTTCCCAAAGTTAATCCAAATAGCAGAGCTAAAAAAAGCAAAGAAACATAAATGAAGATGTCTTTGCTTCATTTCAGTTTTGCTGTGCTATAGCTTTCCAGAGAAAAAGAAAATGACACCATCAAAGTTTTATTTCCATAGCATTACAACCTCAAAGTAAAAGAATGACAACACAGCGCTGCTTTACTCTAATGGTGTTTATTTGCATCTACTAAATTCCTTTACGCTTCAATAGTGAAACCAAAACTATATTACAATTTTAATATTTTAAACATGGAGAATGATATAATGACCACTTGCCCAGTTTTGTCAAATCTTGACATTCTGCACAGTTCTTTCAGTTTTTCAAAGAAATAGTTCAGATATATGGCACTAAAGCCCCTTTCTGCAATCTTATCTCTATTCCTCCTCTAGAGTTGACCACTTCAATGAATTCAGTGGTTATCATAAGTGTTGGTTCTTAATTTACTATGTGTGTGTATAGACTGTTGTTTTACATGTTTTTAAAACTTCATATAAATCAAACTCATACATTTTAGGAATCCTTCTGCAAATCTTTGCTCAATGTTGCTTTTTAAGAGACACAAATAATCTGATGTTGAGTTTCTCTGCACTGAAGTTTGGTATACATTCAGTTTT
Organism: Neotragus pygmaeus; assembly: GCA_006410875.1. Lineage (NCBI taxonomy): Eukaryota > Metazoa > Chordata > Mammalia > Artiodactyla > Bovidae > Neotragus > Neotragus pygmaeus. The sequence goes on from SJYV01025330.1 coordinate 1,084,518, forward strand.
CCCACAGTCAAGAGGCTTTCAGTGAAGATGGGACAAGACATACATGTAACAAGCAGTTAAAAAAAAAAAAGATTCCATAATCAAATTCTAACTTTTGGTGTTAAATGTGCAGATATATAAGAACTATAGGTGCTCATGTAAGTGAACAATCAACGAGATGTAAAACAAAGGAACGCAGCATCGGATCAGCCTTTAAACACTATGCAAGATCTGAGGAGGTGGACCCAGTGGAGAGCATTCTAAACAAATAGATTTTGAATATAATTACTACTGAATGACAGTCTCTTTTAATTTACACTTTACTTCTATTGGTGATATTTCTGTTTAGTCACTTGGGAAATTAAAATATTTTCTTTCAGTTATAGTTTCAACTTAATATATACTAATTAATGCTTAACGAAAAATTTTCTAGATTACTGTGTAGTACTCAACATAAGAGCTACATAATGGCACATACATTGTAACTGGCAGACATCAGATTCAAATAAAAGTTTTCTTTAACTTACTTATATAATGAAATGATATGCCACCTAAACTTTATGTACATGGTAAACTCTTAAGAACTACTTACCTTAGTATGCTATATTGCTTTAAATACAGTGGGCACAGGAAAAGTGGTTGTAGAATGGATGAATACTGTTTATTTCAGAATGAATAAGATACCCACCCCTCTTTCTTTCTTACCTGCTTTAACTGAAAATGGCTTTTCCAACAGAAATATTGTTTGTTTCCAGTGTGTTTTGGTGCTCAGTGGGCCCGTAGAAAACACAATCTGCATTGGTAGAGTTCAAAAATGTCTGATGAAGTACAAGATTTTTAATATCATGGTACATTAATTTACTACATCAAATACNTCCAACAGAAATATTGTTTGTTTCCAGTGTGTTTTGGTGCTCAGTGGGCCCGTAGAAAACACAATCTGCATTGGTAGAGTTCAAAAATGTCTGATGAAGTACAAGATTTTTAATATCATGGTACATTAATTTACTACATCAAATACAAGCTCCAACTACTTACAAAAGCAAAATGCTTATGATCAAATACCTTGGGGCACAAAAATAAAATATTTGCCTAGTTATGAAATACTTACCTTGTTGTGGCAATTCTTCTCAAAATATATATCGAAGTAGCCAGCAATTGCCTGTTTTTTCAAAAGAAATAATATAAATAATTATTAAACTAATCATGTAGCAATTGATTTCATGGTCTTTTAAGTCACGGCAAGTAAGAAACCATTTCAAAGATGAGACACTCTTAAACAAATGGCAGGGTCACTATTTTCTGTAGAAAAAAAGATGTTATAAATAAAGTAATTTGGCTTTCCCCCATATAAACAAGATAATAAGGGTAACAAGGTTAATCAGATACTCAACATGTGTTCAGTTAGAGAAATGGCAGTGCTGGGCCACTGAAAAGTGAGAATCTACAAAGAGCGAGGCTCATCCAGCCTCTTACCCATCCAGACTCTCCCACTGGGGTGCTGCCATGTGAGTCTCACACAGCCGATTCACACAGCTGCAGCAGTGTGAGACAGCCCGGGAGAGACCAGCGTAACCAGTACTGAACTAGACCAGCAGAACAGTCCAGACTACAGAAACACAGACAGACAAATCTACGTGATTTTGACGTCAAGCCACTAAGTTTTGGAGTGGTTTGCTACACAGAAATAAATAACTGACACAAACTCTGTTGTACAAACCCAGTTCATTTCATTTCTTCTGATTTAATTCATCCAATTTTAAAGCAAAGTAGTATGATTATTTTTGTGATGAGATAAATGAAATTTTAAAATATTACATATTTTGATTCTGAAAATAAAAATTATACCCTTCAAATAAAACTTATGTTCTAGGTATATACTCAAAGAAGAAATCTGATGTAACTCTAAGGTTCACTGTAATTGCATAAAAGCCTGCTAGAAGAAATTGATATGTTCAATCAAATATAAATTTTAATTTCTTTTTGTTTAAAATTTAAATGATACCTTCCTTTTTCTTTTACTAGTGGGACAGGCTTGACTCAACCTATTTTAAAACTGGCATTAAATAAAGCTTATAAAGTGTTAAAAATTAGAAACTGATTATCAAGAAGTCATATAAAGCTAATTTGTGTACTTTCCTGCTTTTGTTAAAAACGTGGAGTTTTACTGATTCCACAGGGTTAACGCAGATTGAGCCAAAACCAAATTCAGTATTTAACCTTGAGGTTCATTATTCTTCAGATACCAAGAGAGAATCAAAATATTATTTATAATTCTGTCAAACAGAAAAAACCATGCAAGTCTCAGACCAATTCCTACACTGGGTTCCTGCAGGAGAGAACTCCAAAACAGAACAGCACACTCTTAGAGAACAGAAATAAGGTTTGAACCACTGCCTGCTGAAACACTGCTGACAGAACTTATGTTCTGATTTTTACTGAACTGACTGCCTGTTAACACCAAACATCAATATGGTCCAGATTAAGTCAGCAAAGAGTCCACAACATCCAGGATACAATCCAATACTACTCAGCATACAAAGTCCAGGAAAATGGAACCAATTGTCAAGAGGAAACAGTCAACAGATGTCAGTGCTGAAATGACCCAGATGCTGGACTATCAGACAAAGACGAAAAGCAGAAACTACAACTATGCTGGTATGAGTTAACAGCAAAGCCACCACAGAGACACACTGAAATATATCAAAGAGAAATTCTCAGTGGAGAAACAGAAATGACAAAAAGAGAAGCTAAAGGGAATTTCAGAACTGAAAAACACAATTAACTGAAACAAAAAACTTCCTAGGCTGAACTGTAGAATGGAGAAGACACAGGGAAAAAAGTCAGTAAATCTGAAGTGAAACCAATGGAAACGAGCCAATTTTAAAAAACAAGGGGAAGAGACTGAAATAAAATGCCCAGAGACTTGGGGACCTATGGAGCTAACAGACATCTGACTGGAGGTCTAGACTGAAAAGAAAAATATGATAGAACAGAAAAAAAAGAAAAAAAAAACAAAACTAAAAATTCTATATCCATGAAAAATATACTTTAGAGAATGAAGGATAAAAATATTTCCAAGTGAAGGAAAATTAAAGAATCCACTGACAACAGGCTTTTTAGAAGACATTTTAAAAGAAGTTCTTTAGGCTGACAGGCAATTATACTGGAAGGAAACCTGAAATACCAAAAATAAGAAAACAACAGAAATGATAAATAGCTGGATAACTATAAAACACTAGGTTCCCTCTCTGAATTTCTTTGATACCTATGATTTAAGGCAAAAATTATAACATCATCTGGTGGGGTTTTCAATGTAAGCATACATAAGCACTAAAATCAGTGCAGGGGCTAGAGGGTAGGAGGAAGAATGAAATCTAAACAATAAATAATGTCTATAAAGTCTGCAAATAAAGAAGGCTCTTTCAAGCAGCATACACAAGGCAGAAACTTAATATAAGAAAATTTTTAATTTTAGTATCAAAACTGAAAGATAAACAAGAGATTAGAGAATATTTGCCATACATATAACAAAGGGTAACTGTTCTTTGTACACGCAGTTCAGTTCAGTCGCTCAGTTGTGTCCGACTCTTTGCGACCTCATGAATTTCAGCACTCCAGGCCTCCCTGTCCATCACCAACTCCCAGAGTTCACCCAAACTCTTGTCCATCAAGTCGGTGACGCCATCTAGCCATCTCATCCTCTGTCGTCCCCTTTCCTCCTGCCCCCAATCCCTCCCAGCGTCAGTCTTTTCCAATGAGTCAACTCCCTAAGCTACTACAAATTAGTAAAACAGCAATGCATCAAAAGATGCTAACAAAAGATAAAGCAAGAGAATTACAAAAGAAAAACAAATGATTAACAGACATTAAAAAAATTGTTTCACCTACTTAGAAAAAAATAAGTAAATTGAGAAAACTGGATACAATTTTCTTTGATTGTGTTTTTTAAATGACATTATTCACAGTTAGTGGAGAAAGAAGCATTCATGCTGTGAAAATAAAATGAAATAACTTTCCTAGGGAAAATAACTAATACATATTAAAAAGAAATCAACTGCAAAACAGCACACATGATATGACTCAATTTATATACAGAAATCCAAAAATAGAAAACTTAATTCATAGTGTTATAAGTCAGAAGAGGAGTTATCCTTGCAACAAGGATAGAAACTGGAAGGGGTTACATGGTGGACTCCTGGGTTTCTAGTAATATTCTGTTTCTTAAGTTGAATGCTGGGTATATATACATGAGGGAAAAATCACTTTGTGTAATTTTGTTAAATTATATTTATGACTTGTGTACTTTTTTGTTTTTGTTCACTCAACTAAGATTTTTTTACAATGTAATACTGGTTGATCCAGTAATTCAAAACTTCCAAAAAGTTATTCTAAGGAAATTATTAAGTATGCTTGCAAAGATTTAACTGTGTCAATTTTAGCCCAAATTTTCAACAATANCTCAACTAAGATTTTTTTACAATGTAATACTGGTTGATCCAGTAATTCAAAACTTCCAAAAAGTTATTCTAAGGAAATTATTAAGTATGCTTGCAAAGATTTAACTGTGTCAATTTTAGCCCAAATTTTCAACAATAGGTAATCAGTTAATAAATCACAAAATCTACAAATAATAGAATACTATTTGGCCATCAAAAGTAAACCTACAGATAAGTATTTACTGATTTGGAGAAAAAGTTGTGGTATACTATTAAGTGAAAAGAATAATATGTATTTATTTGGGGCACTTATTCTGTGTTACACAAATGTGAATATATAACTATCTGGAAAGATTTGACTAAGCTATTGAAAGTAACAGATTTGGAATATTGGTATTCTTCATGTTTATCTATTCATTTCTCACAAATATGAAGAACTGTAGTAAGTTATTTTTAATAGGACTTGAGCTAAATAATCCATAGCATTGCATGGAGAGGCATTCAATTCAGCTGTTATCTCTGATTATTTCCCTTAGTGACTCTCAAAAAAATCAGTCCTCTCTGTACCCTAAAGGCTAGGGCAGTGTCTAATGTGTAAAAGGAACTAAACTGATTTAAAGAATGACAAGTTTTACCCAGCTAGTAATTCTAGAAAAATAACATTTTCCAGGGCTTCCCTGGTGACTGAGATGGTAAAGAATATGCTTGCTATGCAGGAGACCTGGGTTTGATCCCTGGGTCAGGAAGATCCCCTGTGGAAGGGAATGGCCACCCACTCCAGTATTCTTGCCTGGAGAATTCCATGGATAGAGGAGCCTGGTGGGCTACAGTCCACAGATCACAAAGAGTTAGATATGACTGAACAACCAACACACACATTTTCCAATGAGGAGAGTAGCAAAAGTGAAAGTTCAGTCACTCAGTCAGGTCCGAAACTCTGCGACCCGATGGATTGTAGACTAACAGGCTCCTCCGTCCATGGGATTTTCCAGGTAAGAGTACTGTAGTGGGTTGCCATTGCCTTCTCCAGAGGATCTTCCTGACCCAGGGATCGAACCCGGGTCTTCCAATTGTAGGCAGACACTTTACCGTCTGAGTCACCAAGGAAGTCCCTAAAGTTGCAAGTAGAGAAGAAAAGATGCAAATGGGCAAGTAATAGTAATAACTGAAACCCTCTCTATATGTATATATAAGATCCTTAAAAATGAGAAATTTTATTTGTATTAGTTTGTATTAATTTTTATTGAAGAATAGTTGCTTTACAATGTTATATTTGTTTCTGCTATACAGCAAACTGAAACAGTTACCTGTATACATATATCCCCTCTTTTTGGATTTTCATCTCATTTAGGTCTCCACAGAGCACTGAGTCGAGTTCCCTCTGCTATCTAGTACATTCTCATTAGTTACCTATTTTATACATAGTTACCTATTTTATACATAGTGTATATACTGGGATGGGCTTTCCAGGCGGCTTAGTGGTAAAGAATCTGCCTGCCAGTGCAGGAGATACAGGTTCAAACCCTAGGTTGGGAAGATTCCCCTGGAGTAGGAAATGGCAATTCACACCACTATTCTTGTCTAGATAATTCCATGGACAGAGGAGTCTGTCGGGCTGCAAAGAGTCGAACATGATTGAACAACTGAGCAAGCACACAGTGTATATATGAAAACATTATGAAGACTTCTAAAGATTTTAGCAAGTAGGTTCTAGAGGGAGAGGGTTACTTCATAATTATCCTTTAAGTTATACATATGTTGTATACTTTATGTTACCAAAAATGGAAGTGAAGAAAGAAAAACTTCAGTGACCTAATAAAACCTTTTGTGAAAACAATAAATTTTGGCTGAAAAGCAGCTGTTACAATGTTATCAGAAAATGCAACCAGAGTTTGAAATATATCAACTATATGAAGAGAAATGACCTATTTAACTCTGGTTAAAAAACAAACAAACAAACAAAACAGGCTGGTAATGTTAATATAAAAGAACATTACAGAACACGTGACCAGAGTTTGAAATATATAAATTATATGAAGAGAAATGACCTATTTAACTCTGGTTTAAAAAAAAAACAAAAGAAAACAGGCTGGTAATGTTAATATAACAGAACATTACATAACTATAATCATGGAGTATAGGTTTTAATGAACATAAGAGGCTGATACACAAGTTTACAAAAAGTTAAAAAATAAAAAAGATCTGAGAATATAAAGGCTTTTTACAATTGTCTTTCAATCCCTAAATATAATTTTCTATGAAATTTAGTTCTCAAAAAAGAAACTAACCTTCCCGCAGATACCCAAAAATATAGTGAAAGAAATACTGGGTAGTTTAGCATAACCAAAAAACAAATAGTTTATAAACCCAAAGACAAATAAATAAAATAAGAAAGAAAAATAGAAGGCATATCTATATCATAGTTCCCTGTGAAGGACATTATAGGATCTCCAACTCTTCATGCAGATCTACCTTCCTAATGATGTTTGCTTAAGGGTAGTGTTAAGATCAGTTCCACGGCAAACATTAAGCAAAAACATGAGAAGTCAGGAAAAAATTCACCTGGGATTTAAAATCACATGCACATAATGTACTCATCAGAGAACTAAATGGTATTTACCCTCTAATACAAGCAACGCCTAGAATGCCACTTTAGGAAAGAGCTTTTTTTTCTTTTTAAATATATAAGTGATCCTTGGTAATTAAAATAGAGATTTGGAAAAAAGAGTAAAAAAACCCTTAAACTTGAAACATCATATAAACTAGTTGAACTATGATCACTGTTTTTATTTCTTCAAGGATGTTATAAACAGTCAAATACGCCAGATGATTTGGGGACAAAACTATTCATTTCACTGCAGAATATAACCATGCAACTGTTTTTTAATTACAGTTTAACCTCCTTGTTACCACCACTTTGACAAGATATCTCTAGGTGTTTTAAATGTTAATTTCAATGAACTCACTCTCTCTCTGTGGAAGTCATTCAAATACAAGAATAAATAACCAGCAGAGGAAATTGAAAATGATGCCAAACAGGCAATGGCAATAAATAACTGGAGCACAACTTGACATTTGCTTAAAAAAGGTCAGATAGATTGGAAGACCTGGCCACAGAATGAATTTCCCTTTTGTTCCATATATATCTCTAATTAGGGGCAAGGGGAATGCTAAGGAGAGAAATAAGCTTTGAAATTAAGTATCTATAGGAGCTAGGTTAGTTTGCACAGGCAAGGTCACAATAAAACAAATAAAATTCACTGCCTTATACCACAGGCAGAAAAACACAGGTATCAAGTCCCTAAGACTGAGAGAAAGTTAATAAGAACAACAGTGATAACGACATAAACAAAGAGACTGAAAGGAAAATATATGCATACAGTAAATATCTGGGATAGTTTGATCATGCTTATAATTTGGTGAGAATCTTCCATAATTACTCTGAAATACACAGGAAAACAATACTGACATGTAGCTTTATTGTGCATCTTAAATATTCCAAAGTGTTACAAGAGAGTTTCAGAATCAGCTATTTGTTTCTGCTTTGTGGATTTCACAAATCATTTCATGTGTACATTGAATCATTTAAAAAATCTGTTTTAAGCTACATTTTGTTTTTTCATCCCATACATACAAAGTAGTATGATACACGCTCATTTGAAGAACAATGACATAGAATAAAAATGAATTGCTTTCTCATGTATTTTAGTGTGATGAGTATTTCTTTAAAGAGGACATATCTTGTGTGTATATAACAGGATGGCAGCCAATGAAGTGAGATCAGACTAGACCTTATGAGGAAGAAGGAAATTAAAAATTATCATTATCACTATCACCTGCAGGGAGTAATTTATCATTTCTGTTCTTCATTGGTATCATGTTCCAGCAGCGTGTGGTTACAGCAGATACAATTAGGCAGCTGGCCACAGAAATAGGAGGATAATGTGCTTTTGATGGAGTTTATCCAAGCATGGAGATAGAGTGCTTGTAATCCATGCAGCAGAATCACTGTAACAAAAATACAGTTCATTTTTTGTTGGAGTATTTCTTTCAAAATCTTAACATGGAATTCAAATGCTAACTGATGATGAGTCTGAAGCAAGTAAAGCAAGAGTAAGAAGATAATGCGTAAAAAATACATTTTAAACTTCCATCATTGTCTATAAACCAATCAGATAAAAATACAAATACAGGCCATAAAAAGCTGCTGCATAAAGAGCATGAACTCTGCTGGTGATAACTGGTATTTAAGAAGACATAACCAAGAAAATGAAAATTNCTTCCATCATTGTCTATAAACCAATCAGATAAAAATACAAATACAGGCCATAAAAAGCTGCTGCATAAAGAGCATGAACTCTGCTGGTGATAACTGGTATTTAAGAAGACATAACCAAGAAAATGAAAATTACATATTACATTATTCTCCCAATATTAACTATAGCTTAAATTATAGACTCTTCCCTCTTCAATTAATTTTCTATTTTATCCCAGGAGGAAATTTGCATCTTTTCTTTCTTTCATGATTCCTCTAGGGAACAATACACATTAAGTGCCATATATGTCTCAAGGGGTATCACCAAACTGAGTATCGTTTAGAAATAGATCAAGCAATATGGAAAGCATCTAAACAGACAATAGGTCTAAGAATATTTTTAAAAGGTACTTTTACTAAAAAAAATTTAACATAAATCATTTTTGATCTACTAAAATATTCCCAAAGTACAACTAAAATTCCTTTAAAATTTACTAAGATTGAGCCCTTGTAGTTTACCTAGAAAACTACCTACAAAGGCAGTTTGAGAGCAGAAGGGATCACTGCTTCAGAGACTAAAACATAGGTACTTGAATTCTGACATTTCATAAATCAATAGCTTATATGGCCTTACTCCTCAACACTTCCTCCTAGCTAGAAACACAAGCAAGTATTAATTTATACAGTCAATGATGTAACTAACCTAACAACATATAAGGTGTGCCATGTGTTGATTTGATACACTCACAGACCGACTATCACCAGAGCATTGACTAAACCTACATCATGCCACACAATTATCACTTTTTGCAGTGAGAACATTTAAAACCCACTTTTCATACTCTTCAACTATATAATATAGCATCATTAACTATGGTATAATCACCTTGATGTACAATGGATCCCCAGAACTTACTCAACTTCTAACTAGAAGTCTGTACTCTTAACCAACACTTCCCCATTTTTCTCAGTCCCCCACCCACTGGTAACCACCATTCTGTTCTCTGTTTCTGAATCTGGCTTTTTCATTTAGGTTCTATGTACAACAGATATCAAACAGTTATTTGTTTCCTTCTGACTTCTTTCACTTAGCCTAATACCCTCAAGATCCATCCATGCTGTGGTGAATGGCATGATTTCCTTCCTTTTACAGTGGAATACTCCTCCACTGCATGTGTATGTATACATACTGTGCACGTGTGTGTATATATAATCTCATATCTTCTTTATCTAGTCCATTGTACACACCTTGGATGTTTCTATATCTTGACTATTGTGAATAATCAAGACCCTTTTTCACTTCCTCTGGACATATATCCAGAAGCAGGGTTGCTGGGTCACATGGCAGTTCTATTTTTAATTTTCTGAGGAACCTCTGCACTGTTTCCTATAGTGGTTGTACCTACTTAAGTGAAGTCGCTCAGTCATGTCCGACTCTTTGCGACCCCATGGACTGTAGCCTACCAGGCTCCTCCCTTCATGGGATTCTCTAGGCAAAAGTACTAGAGTGGGGTGCCATTGCCATTTCCACTAAAAGTGGCCTTTTCTCTAAGTCCTTGCCAAGACTTATCTCTCCAATTTCTAAGCGCAGATTCATTTTCCCTATTACATGCTTCACCAATATCATATAGTCTTTTGTGCCTAGCTAATTTTATTATTGTTTTTGATACTCACTTATACGACTGCATATTACCTAAATAGTTATCTGGCTCTAAGATATATGTGACTATACAACTTATGTATCCAGTCTACTGCTGACAAGTATTAAGTGCCATTTTTATGAACATTCTTTTATCAATGTATCTTGGTGAACTTAAGTACTCAGTGCTGTTGGGTACATACCTAGGAGTGGAACTATTGCTACATGCACATAAACCACCTTTGTTCACTTTCATTGCTTCCTGTATTTCTGGACTTCCATCTAGGATCAATTTTTGTTTGCTTTTATTCCCTTCATTAATCAGTTTCCTGGGGCAAATTCTTTTTTTTGTTCACCTGAAATATCTATTTCAGCTTCACTCTTCATTTTGTAAGTTTATTTTTGGTTGTGCTGGATTTCACTGCTACACGTGAGCCTCCCCCAGCTGCAGTGAGTGGGGGCTATTCCTTGCTGCAGTGCACAGGCTTCTCACGGAGGTGACTTCCCTTGTTGCGAAGCCCAGGGTCTAGGGGTGCAGGCTTCAGTAGTTGTGGCCCATGGGCTCAGGTGCTCCGTGGCATCTGGGATCTTGCCAGACCAGGGGCAGAACCCATGTCTCCTGCACTGGCAGGTGGGTTCCAATCCACTGTTTCACCAGGGATGCTCTCAGCTTCATTCTTAAAAGTTATTTTCAGTTCATTTCACTCACTCAGTCATGTCTGATTCTTTGTGACCCCATGGACTGCAACACACCAGGATTCCCTGTCCATCACCAACTCCTGGAGCTTACTCAAACTCATGTCCATCAAGTCGTGATGCCATCCAACTATCTCATCCCCTGTCATCCCCTTCTCCTCCTGCTTTCAATCTTTCCCAGCAGCAGGGTCTTTTCCAGTGAGTCCGTTCTTTGCATCAGGTGGCCAAAGTATTGGAGCTTCAGCTTCAGTCCTTCCAATGAATATTCAGGACTGATTTCCTTTAGGATTGATTAGTTGGATCTCCTTGCAGTCAAAGGGACTCAAGAGTCTTCTCCAACACCACAGTTCAAAAATATCACTCTTGGAGCTCAGCTTTCTTTATAGTCCAACTCTCACATTCACACATGACTACTGGAAACATCACAGCTTTGACTAGACGGACCTTTGTTGGCAAAGTTATCTTAGTTGGGTAAAATTCAGGGTTGGCAGTTATTTTCTTTCAGCACAGTGAGGATGTCATCAATGAAGTACCTTCTGTCTTCCAATTCTATTGTTCATGCTGAGAAATCATCTATTTATTGTTCTTTTGAAAGTAATTTCAATGTTCTTCTTACAGCCCCACTGAGGCTTCTAAGATGTTCTCTTTGGTTTTAGTAGAATATATCTAGGGATATTCTAGGGAAAGACTTCTCCCTTTTTAAATTGAAACACAATTCATATACCATAAAAATTTCCCCATTTAAGTAAACTGTATAATCCAGTTTTTAAAAACTGAGTTGTACAATCATCACCACAATCTAATTTTATATTTTTATCAACCCCAAAGAAACCTTGTATCCATACTGCTCCTTTTATCCTCAGTTCTCAGATTTGCCTAGTATGAACATGTCAGATAAGTGAAATCATAGAACTGGAACATCATATAAATGGAATCCTCTCACAGCAAGCCTTTTTCACTTAGCATTTTCACTCATTATTTCAGGGTTCATACATTCTGCAGCATGTATCTGGATTTTCTATACTCACATATTATTTCATTATATGGCTATACCACGTTTTGTTTATTCATTCTTCAGATGATGGACATCTGGACTGCTTCCCTTTGTTAGCTGTAGAAGGAAATGGCAATCCATTCCAGTACTATTGCCTGGAAAATCCCATGGACAGAGGAGCCTGGTAGGCTACAGTCTATGGGGTCGCAAAGAGTCGGACACGACTGAGCGACTTCATTCATTCATTCATGTACATTCATGAACAAGTATTTGTATGGATGTATGTTTTCATTTCTCCTGGGTATGTATCTAAAAATGGAAGGATTTAAAAAAATCATTCCTATTCAAGATATGCTATATTTCTTAAATTTCTTAAATAGTTCATTGTTTTTCATCTGTTTTGGCAAATTCTCAGCCATTAGCTCTTCAAACAGTTTGAAAATTCTTACCTCTTTTTCCCTTTGGGATCCCTGGGAGCTCGTGTACACCTGTGGTGGATTCATGTCAATGTATGGCAAAGCCAATAGAGTATTGTGAAGTAAAATAAAGTAAAAAAAAAAATAAATAAACAAACATATAGGAGACTGTTTCTTGTTTCTTCTGTATCTCTTGCTCTTCCCAATGCTGCATTCTGACATCCCTGTGTGTTTGCTCTGGATATTTCCTTCTGACATAAAATCTAGTTCAATAATCCTCTCTATACTAGTGATTTAANTAAATAAACAAACATATAGGAGACTGTTTCTTGTTTCTTCTGTATCTCTTGCTCTTCCCAATGCTGCATTCTGACATCCCTGTGTGTTTGCTCTGGATATTTCCTTCTGACATAAAATCTAGTTCAATAATCCTCTCTATACTAGTGATTTAATATTTACCACTAAACTCATCTTTAGTTAAGTTTCAGAATATCTGTTCAGTTCTTTTTCAAATCTGTTATATTATTTCTTAAATACTCCCAACTCTTGTTAGAAATTTTCAATTTTTATTCTTGAACTTAATAAGCATAGTTATTTTAAAGTCCATATCTGATCTATCTTCCATCTGTAACTCCTGGAGCTGCATTAAAAAAAAAAAAGTTTATTGATTTGGCTGCACAGTGTCTCGGTTGTGGCCTGTAGGATCTTTGTTGTGGTGTGATTGCTAGTTGCAGCATGTGGAATCCTAGCACCCGGACCAGGGATCGAACCCGGCATCTCTCATTGGGAGTGCAGACTCTCGGCCACCGGGCCACCAGGGAAGTCCCTGGAGCTCTATTTTTATTGCCTGTTTTACCTGGTTCCTGATTATGTTGTCTTGTGTTCTTGTGCAACTGATTACCTTTGATTATGTTCTGACCATTATATATGAAAAACTAGAGAAATCATTCCAGATGTATAAAAATGCCCTTCTGGAAACAATCTTTTTTCCTGCAAGGAACATGAGGGTGCTGGCAAAAACCAAGGTCATCTTAATCTAATAATGGGGTTTGAGAATTTTCTGGGCCACCCAGATGATATGAAGTGGATCTGAAGCCCCTCCAAGGGCTCATTTACTTCTGTTATTCTCTATTCTTGGGTGCAATCTTTCTGGATTCCAAGGCAAAGCACTGGGGAACTTTTAAATGGCTCCATTTTTGTATTTCTGCCCATGTGAGGCTATCAAAAGGGTTACACAAGTCTGTTAGCTGCTTCCTCTGAAGTGGTGAATGCCTACAGGGCAAAAGCAGTCCCAAATGCCAGTCTTGTTTCTTAGTATTTCCTTCTGAGTCTTGGCTTGGTAATGCTTCATTGATTTATCTTTCTGGTACTTTCAAAGAGACAGTATTTAGCTTTTTTTCAGCTTTTGAAGTTGGTCTCAGTAAAAGGGTTACTCCATTTCACACAGTCTGCTGTTACAGGAGGCAGATTCATCACTGGACTGTTTTTGGTTTTTTTCCTATCTAAGGTCCGTCATCCTCTAAACTAGCTCCTTCTCACTTGTTATGTCTCAGTTTAAATGTTACTTTCCCTGAGCAGCCTTCCCTAATTCCGCAGAGATTATAACACTCATTAAATGTTCCTGCGTTTCCTGTAACAATATTCATTATATTCATAATGCTTTCTGTTCGACTGAAAATCCCAATAGGCCCTTTAGGGCAATCTCTCTGCATCTGTGCTTACCTCCCTATATTCACTGCCTAGGCACAATGACTGGGTGTTCAATCTAAACATTTAGTGAAAACAGCCGTGCAGTTACAAGGGCATAAAATAGCCTGGGATGTTCAGGGACCACAAGAAATTAATAAAGATTTGTTAATTGAGAGAACAATTAAAGAATGAAATGATATAATATGCTCCACTCCTATCAGCCTTCAGGAAAAGGAAACTATGATGCTTTATTTCTCTTATCATTTCCTACTTTTTATTCAAAACTGGAATTTTATGTCAACTGCTCTAGAGGAGTATTTCTTGATGTCTGTACTAACAAATAATCACTCCCCACTAATTTAGTACAAACTGTATGATGAAGGCTTTTTGGAAGAAAGTCATGCCTAAGGTAAAACCTTAAATATGAGTGAGTAAGAGTTTGCCAGGCCAAGGGTACCTTTTACATATGCCTGTATCATTAAAATTCTATTACAGAGCACCATAGTACAATTATCTGTTTATATGCTGACCTCTCCTATTAAGTGAAGGTCTCTGGCGTCAGAGACTATATTTTCTGTTGCCCTCACGATGCCTAATATAGCACTAGAATCCAATACATGCCTGAATAAAAAGTCATCGTGAAAAGGTGTGTGTGTGTGTGTGCGTGCTTGCTTGCCATTTAAGAACTCTTGCAGCCACTGCTTCTCAAGCTTTCTATCTCTTGCTTCCTCATGTCATCAGTTTCTCACAGCTCAATGTCAATGGTTACTGTTTCATTATTATTCCACCTTTCATGCTGCTTTCCAATATTCCATAAAAGATATAAGAACTATATGGCTCATTACTTATTCTTCAAATCAGAGAAAATACTATCAATGGTAACAAAACATTAAATTTAAAAGTTTAAGAACAAAATAGTAGATAAACTGAATTTTAAAAATCAATGCAGAACAAAAAAAATTAGTTTTCTGACTGCTACAGAGGTTTAAAATAACTCATTTTTGTGGCTAGGAGATCAAGCTCTGCAAGATACTTTTTGTTTTTATAAACCTTCAGAAGTATAAACTAAGAGTTGGAATACTGAAAGAAATCCTGACAGACAGGAAAGAAAAGGCGGGGGGGGGGGGGCAGGTAGAAGATGCGATATAGTTCAATTTCCAGGAATGAATAGGGCTGTTTTTACTCTCTTGAAATGTGAACTAAAAAGATGGCTANAATACTGAAAGAAATCCTGACAGACAGGAAAGAAAAGGCGGGGGGGGGGGGGCAGGTAGAAGATGCGATATAGTTCAATTTCCAGGAATGAATAGGGCTGTTTTTACTCTCTTGAAATGTGAACTAAAAAGATGGCTATTACCTTTCCATTTGAGCCCTTCTAAAAAGTATCCAACATCTGAGGTGAGAACTAAAAATCTAGTTAGTAAACATTCAGATTTTTTTTTAATTGTGATCTTTGAATACTGAGACCAGCCCATCCCAAATTCATGGAGTTGGATGCTGAATAAAAGGATGAGAAGAAGAGAAAAAAGAAATCAGATTTAAGGCTACAGTACAGTCTTCAGGGACAGCCAGGACATATCATCTGTTAAAGGAAGGGGTCTGCTGTAATAGTTATGTCACTGTCTTAGTGATCTAGAGGGGAAAACTGTAACTCTGAAAAACAGTAGGCATTTTGCTTTGAGAAGCACTTGGTTTGCATAAATGTGGCATTTTGAAAGAATGACTCATTTCTCTAATACATTAGGTATTCAGGGATATGAACAACTTACAAAGTTTATTGCGTATCTTTGGCTGTAAAGAAATTGGTACTGACAGACAAATCAGGGCTTCCCAGGTGGCACTAGTGGCAAAGAACCCACATGCAACGCAGGAGACATAATGAGATGTGGATTCGTTCCCTGGGTGGGGAAGGGCCTGGGAGGAGGGCCTAGCAACCCATGCCAGTATTCTTGCCTGGAGAATTCCACAGACAGAGGAGCCTGGTGGGCAACAGTCCAATGGGATGCAGAGTCGGACATAACTGGAGCAACTTAGCACGCACGATAGACAAACCAGTGACACTTATTTAATCCTGATGGAGTAAGTAAATTCAACCTATGAAATCACACTCCCTATAAACAAATGAATAAGTTAAAAATAAATAAATGAACCCTTCTTTAAAAAGACAGGGAAGTGAATGGAAATATTAATCAGATCATTTTATGAGCATTTTCTATGTGCCAGACATAGTGGTAAATGCTTTTATGCACTGCCTCATTTCGCCCTCAAAGTAACACACAGGAGGTAATTATTGGTGTTATAATCTCCTCTTTTCACATGAAAAATGTCAAGGTCAGCCTCTTCTAAAGTCATGCCAAAAAAAAAAATCATACTGGTAAACGTGGCCCACTGGGTTTGAAGTTTTTAACTGCAGCACTATGTTACTATCATCTAAACTTTCCTCTTTGATTTACATTATTTTTTAGAAAACTCTATTTTAAGACTGGTCCTTTTCTCATCTAGTCTTCTAGAAAAGAGAAAGACTGACTTAGGTAAATATTAAGTTCTGAGCGATCTGCTATATAGAACAAAAATTTATTTTTCCAATTCTTGACTCATCTTTCCACAGAACTGATCTTTCCTTATGAGTGTGTGAGTGTGTGAGTGAGTGAGTGACTGAGTGAGTGAGTGAGTGAGTGAGTGAGTGAGTGAGTGAGTGTGTGTGTGTGTGTGTGTGTGTGTGTGTGTGTGTCTCTGTGTCCGGAAACATTGGATGTTTTGGGATTTTTTGAAGACCTGGATGCCAATATTAATGATGGTTTCTGCCAGAACATAAGTCAAAGGGAATTTGAACTGAGAAAATTACTTAGAGGTCATTACTCCAGGGATAACTGCCTGAATCAGAGAGGAAAATACCTGGTCAAACTCATTTATTATCACAACATAACAATGCTAATTGGCAGCCTCTGAGATAAGTCTGGGGAGAACTCCCTTGACATCTCTAATCAAGAGTTCACTAATACAGATTATTTCATTTTTATGCTTACTGCTGTGCTGAAGACAATATTTTAGTCCTGCTTGAGTGTGATTATTTCTCTCATAAATTTATTCTGACCCTGGGCTGACTTCAAGCATGACTCTATACCTATCTAGAATTAAATTGTGATTGTAATGTAACTTAAGATTTTAACGTTCCATTCTAATTGTATTTCAGAACTGATGTTAGAATCCTTTACTCAATTTCAGGGTTCCTCATTTTGTGGACTTCTGCACTCTGTCTGCATAGGTTAAATAATGGTTTAATATTGCAGATGATCCCTTCTACTGTTCTACTCAATGAAAGTGAAAAGACTTTAATAGGATGCTTTGTCTCTCATTTGAAGGGATTCAAAGTTAATATGAAGTGTGAAAGGTAACTTTTTAAAATTAAATTTTTATTAATGATATGTTGCCAAGGACAGAGAATGGAAGTAGGTAAGAAGGCAACTAAACATAGAGAATGGGTTTAAGAAATCTAGATTTTAAAAGGTTAAAACCCTCAGGGGTCCAGTTTCCCTCTGTGGCTGGGAAGATTGAAAACTAAGAGAGGATTAAGTGGAAATGTCCAAAATTTTGTAGGCAATGCATAGGGTACACCTGGATTTTAATCAAACATAAAAAAATGAGGACTAACTAGGATCCCTTCAAATAAGAGACAAAGCATCCTATTACAGTAGAGTCTTATATTATATAGTGGGTAAGTCACATAAGGAAAAATCTTAAGATAATCAAAACCACTCAGGAAAATCCCTTAAGGTTTTGCACTGGAAAGTGAAATATAAACCATTCTTCATTATGTTCAAGACAACCAGTTCTCCTGGCAATGGCAAAAATCAACATTTCTTTGGTTGGAATCCAGATGAAGTAGATGGCTTTCAGGGTGTCATGCTTTCAGTACTGTATTAAAAATACAGTACTCCCCACTTATCTGCAATTTTTCTTTCTTTGGTTATCTGCTACCCAGCAAAGTACTGAATGAAAATTTCCAGAAAGCAACAGTAAGTTTTAAATTTCAAGACCTTCTGAGTAGTGTGATAAAACCTCACGCTTTCTTGCTCCATTTCACTCAGGCTGACAATCATCCTTCTGGCCACAGTATCACTGCTGTTTACCCTACCTACTCATTAAGCACTTTAATAGACAACTCAGTTATCAGACAGTTGAGTAAACCTTACTGTACTTAGTAATGGCCCCGAAGTGCAAGAGTATGATGTAGATAGTTTGAACATTCCCTTATTACGTCTAGTTATAAATTAAAGTTTACCACAGGTATGTATTATAAGAAAAAACACAGTGTATGTAAAAAGTATGGTACGATCCTTGATTTTACGCATGTCTTAGAATGTGTCCTCTGAGCATGACGGTGACTACTACAAATACTTTGAGAGACAAGAATCATATGCAATCCAGCAAGATATTCATACTACTGATAAACTTGCAAACTGAGCATAACTGAAGAAAGAACATGTGTTTCCCACCTCAGGCTCACTCTAGGGCACATATTCATTAAGTAAACTGGAGGGTAGTATCATCTGCACTAATTAGACCATTATTTCTCTCACGGACTCTTTCTCTTCTACTTGAATAATTAATTTGGATTAAGTTCTATTTGCACATGATGCTACTCCATTGGATTTGATTATTAAAAAGAAAAAAGAGAAAAAAAAAACTTCTAGAGCCTACTAACCTTGAGAAGTACCACAGGTTAGAAAATGCATCCTAGTTCAAGAGCAATTGGTATAATTTTATGATTGCTTTTGCTTCCACTCTCATATATCATATCTGGATAGAATATGTCACAAGTCTGACTTGATAGAACTGCCCATGGAAGAGTATCCTAATTTTCAACTGGAAATCACCACTTGAATATCTTAGAGGCGTTTCAAATTCAACACACCAATAAATGAGCTTCTTATCCTTACCTCTAAACCTGTTCTTCCAGGTTTGTCTTACGAAATAGTATCATCATTCTTCAAACAGTAAAAGAGAGAAACCATAGAGTCACCATTGTGACTTCCTTCCTTCATCCCTCCCTATCTAATCCATCCTCAAGTCTGGACACTTTACCTTCTAGGTAGCTCTTAAACACATCCACTTTTCTCCATCTCCACTAAAGTTATCTTTATGTAAGTCTATTTCTTGTTTGAGGTACTGTGACAGCAGACCCATCAGTCCAGTTCAGTCACTCAGTTGTGTCCAACTCTTTGTGGCCCCAGGGACTGCAGCGTGCCAGGCTTCCCTGTCCTCACCAACTCCCAGAACTTACTCAAACTCATGTCCATCTCGTCAGTGATGCCATCCAACCATTCCATCCCCTGTCATCCCCTTCTCCTCCTGCCATCAATCTTTCCCAGCAGCAGGGTCTTTTCCAATAAGTTTGTTCTTTACATCAGGTGGCCAAAGTATTAGAGCTTCAGCTTCAGCATCAGTCCTTCCAATGAATATTCAGGACTAATTTCCTTTAGGATGGGCAGGTTTGAACTTCTTGCAGTACAAGGGACTCTCAAGAGTCTTCTTCAACATGATAGTTCAAAAGCATCAACTCTTTGGTTCTCATTTTTCTTTATAGTCCAACTCTCACATAAATATATATATTCTAGTCTCCTAATTGTTCTCCATATTCCATCCATGATCTTTTCAATGTGCCCTTCAGGTCACATCATTCTCTTTAACAGAAACCTCCATTATTTCCCACTGATTTAAGGAAAAGCATAAACAGCACAGGTGCTAAATGACCTGGACAGCTTACCACTTTTCTTCAACAGCAGTCTACGTCTTCCAGCCACACTGGGCTTCTCTGAGCTCCTTTCACCCACCAAGTTTCTGACCAAAGGGGGCCCTTTTGTGGTTTGTTCTTTATAAACTTGTTAACCGAAATATTATATACATGCAAAACTAGAGATGTTTCTTTTAGGTCAATGTAACCAACTCAGTGGACGTGAGAGTCTGAGTCAACTCCGGGAGTTGGTGATGGACAGGGAGGCCTGGCATGCTTTGATTCATGGGGTTGCAGAGAGTCGGACACGACTGAGCGGCTGAACTGAAATGAAGAATCATTTATTTTAAAAGAGTATTTTACAGAAGGATACAAGAATAAAATATACAACACACATCTAAAAGTGAGGAAATCACTGATAGAGCCCAGTGAACTTTAAGTCTTTACAAAGTAAAGACACTCAACTGTTACCCAGATGAAGATGCAGGGCCTCTATTATTCCCCTTCCAATGATTCAGTTCAGTTCAGTCGCTCAGTCGTGTCCGACTCTTTGCGACCCCATGAATCGCAGCATGCCAGCCTCCCTGTTCATTACCATCTCTCGGAGTTCACTCAGACTCACGTCCATTGAGTCCGTGATGCCATCCAGCCATCCCATCCTCTGTCGTCACCTTCTCCTCCTGCTCCCAATCCCTCCCAGCATCAGAGTCTTTTCCAGAGTCAACTCTTCGCATGAGGTGGCCAAAGTACTGGAGTTTCAGCTTTAGCATCATTCCTTCCAAAGAAATCCCAGGGTTGATCTCCTTCAGAATGGACTGGTTGTATCTCCTTGCAGTCCAAGGGACTCTCAAGAGTCTTCTCCAACACCACAGTTCAAAAGCATCAATTCTTCGGTACTCAGCGTTCTTCACAGTCCACCTCTCACATCCATTCGTGACCACAGGAAAAACCATAGCCTTGACTAGACGGACCTTAGTCGGCAAGNACACACACACACACACACACACACACACACATAATTATGAAACCTAAGATGTTACCACTCAAAATAGAACAAAGAGTTACTGTTTTTAAAAGCATCCCTTTTTTAGAGGAGATATTGTTCCTTTGAGGAAGCCCTATATTTTAGGTTGGACAATGTGAAATTACTCTTTGTGTCAGTTAAAAATTTTTTTTAATATCCTTGAGTGAGTATCCTCTTCCAATGCACATTTTAAAAACTGTAATATAATGACTGTCTTTGTTTTAGTCTCTGTCAATTGAGTTTCAAATATAGTATATATTTTTAAAGTATTTTTCTATACAAAATGCTGTCGGTTTAAAACACCCTGCATATATTTACATTCCAAATCAGTGTCACTTTTATCATATGTTACCACCGTGGAGTGTTTCTTCTGTAATGCATTTAAAAAAGAGCAAAAACAGGGTATTCTTAAGCAAACAGACTTTGACAAGCTGCTCTGCAAAGCTGATTTAAGTGCACGTTTTTTATTACTTCAGGTATCTACAATTACCTAAAAGCATGATGAAGGACAGGGAAGCCTGGAGTGCTGCAGTCCGTGGGGTCACAAAGAGTCAGACACGGACTTGATGATTGAACAACAGCAACAAAATCTAGGGATGAGATTTGACCCAATTCAGGTCCTTCCTTGTAGTATTCATGTCTTTAGTTATTGCCTAAAATAATGGACTTTTTATGTTTGGAAACTACTGTTGAATTGAGGTGACAGAGGTAAGATGAGAACCTATTGTAAAAACGAATTTAAAATTCAGAGAATATACATGTGCAATCCACTTTTGTTTGGTGGCATCAGCCATAATTGACCTGTAGAGAGGAGAGTTTTAAGGAAAATCTATAATATTAATGTCTCTGGCTTTCTCTATCAACTAGAATAGAAATAAAATGATTTAGATGGACTATTTCAATCCTTGTGGGAGAACATATACCAAAAACATAGTCCAAGGAATCGTTTTCCTTTGACTGAAGGGGGCTTAAGTCTATGCTTACAATCAAGAAAATAAAGAAGGTCAATAAAAGAAGAATATAAAAATGATTTATTTTATGAAGATGGGGGATGGAGGCCTGCAAGAAAGCCCTATTAAGTTCTGTTTTTCAGTATAGAATAATAACTACATTGCCGAAAAGGAAACAAAGGGAGATGGTACTACCACCAGAACGTGTATTTTCACCCTGGAT
>SJYV01025330.1:1107258-1155973 GCA_006410875.1 Neotragus pygmaeus
CTTTCTTGCTTTTTCCATGATTCAGCGGATGTTGGCAATTTGATCTCTGGTTCCTCTGCCTTTTCTAAAACCAGCTTGAACATCAGGGACTTCATGGTTCACGTATTGCTGAAGCCTGGCTTGGAGAATTTTGAGTATTACTTTACTAGCATGTGAGATGAGTGCAACTGTGCGGTAGTTTGAGCATTCTTTTGCATTGCCTTTCTTTGGAATTGGAATGAAAACTGACCTTTTCCAGTGATTGAGCTATTTCAAATCCTAAAAGATGATGCTGTGAAAGTGCTGCATTCAATATGCCAACAGATTTGGAAAACTCAGCAGTGGCCACAGGACTGGTAAAGGTCAGTTTTCAGTCCAATCCCAAAGAAAGGCAATGCCAAAGAAGGTTTGAACTATCACACAATCGCACTCATTTCACACGCTAGCAGAATTAATGCTCAAAATCCTCCAAGCCAGGCTTCAACAGTACATGAACCAAAAACTTCAGGATGTTCAAGCTGGATTTAGAAAAGGCAGAGGAACTAAAGAACAAATTGCAAACATCTGGATCATAGAAAAAATAAGAGAATTCCAGAAAAATATCTACTTCTGCTTTACTGACTATGCCAAAGACTTCATGTGGATCACAACAAACTCTGGAAAATTCTTAAAGAGATAGGAATACCAGCCCACCTGACCTGCCTCCTGAGAAATCTGTATCCAGGTCAAGAAGCAACAGTTAGAACTAAACATGGAACAACGGACTGATTCCAAATTGGGAAAGGAGTAAATCAAGGCTGTTTACTGTCACCCTGTTTGTTTAACTTATATGCAGAGTATATCATGCGAAATGCCAGGCTGGATAAAGCTCAAGCTGGAATCAAGATTGCTGGGAAAAATATCAATAAGCTCAGATATGCAGATGACACCATCCTTATGGCAGAAAGTGAAGAGGAACTAAAGAGCCTTTTGATGAAGGTGAAAGAAGAGAGTGAAAAAGCTGGTAAACAAGTATCACGGCATCCAGTCCTATCACTTCATGGCAAATAGATGGGGAAAGAATGGAAACAGCGACAGACTTTATTTTCTTGGATTCCAAAATCACTGCAGACAGTGACTGCAGCCATGAAATTAAAAGATACTCGTTCCTTGGAAGAAAAGCTATGACAAACACAGAAAGCCTATTAAAAGCAGAGATATTACTTTGCCAACAAAGGTCCATCTAGTCAAAGCTATGGTTTTTCCAGTTGTCATATACAGACATGAGAGTTGTACCATAAAGAAGGCTGAGCGCTGAAGAATTGATGCTTTTGAATTGTAGCATTGGAGAAAACTTTTGGGAGTCCCTTGGACTGCAAGGAGATCAAATGAGCCAATCCTAAAAGAAATCAATCGTGAATATTCATTCGAAGGATTGATGCTGAAGCTGAAGCTCCAACACTTTGGCCACCTGATGCAAAGAACGGACTCATTGGAAAAGACCCTGCTGCTGGGAAAGATCAATGGCAGGCGGAGAAGGGGATGACAGAGGATGAGATGGTTGGAGGGCATCACCGACTCGACAGACATGAGTCTGAGCAAGCTACAGGAGTTGGTGATGGACAGGGAAGCCTGGTGTGCTGCGATTCATGGGGGCCCAGAGAGTCGGACACGACTGAGTGATTGAACTGAACTGAATCATTAAGTCCTCCCACAAAATGTAACCATTATTCTGATGTTTATCACTATAATGCTGCTGCTGCTGCTAAGTCGCTTCAGTCGTGTCCGACTCTGTGCGACCCCAGAGACAGCAGCCCACCAGGCTCCCCCGTCCCTGGGATTCTCCAGGCAAGAACACTGGAGTGGGTATCACTATACTAATTTAGCTTTTTATGAAAATTTAAAGAAAAAAGCTTTTCTGTATTTGGCTTTCTCCTCCCCTTTTTCATGAATGTTCTATTCATGAAATTCATCCATGTCATAGTGTACAGTCAAGATCACATTTTTCTCCCCACTGATGTATATTACTTCATAAATATACTGCACCATTTGTCCATTCTACTACTGATGAATGTCTGGCTTACTCCTAGTCTAGGTATCCACAAACAATGCTGCAACAGAATTCTTGTACAGGTCTTTTTGGTGAACATATGAACACATCTCTAAGTGTGAAACCGTGAAGCACGGTGCAAGCATGTGTTTAGCCTTGGTAGCTATAGCAGAGAGCTGAGTTTTGCAGAAACAATGTTAGGATAGCACCTTTGCCTCATCACTCTTATGTGTTTCTTAGAATACTGTTGTTAGTATGATTCTTTAAAAAGATTGGACTATGAAAAAACTTCAAACATATACACGATTGTCAGAACTGGAGCACCTATCACCTATATGCAACAGTGACCAATAGTTGGTACATTTGCTTCATATATTCTTCCTCTGCTTCCCCCTTTTTTGCTTAACTATCTTGAAGCAAACAAATGCCTGACACGTCATTTCTCCCTTACCTGTGTACATCTCTAAAAAATATGAACATTTCCTTATATAACTACAATACCTTTATCACACATAACTAAATTCTCAATAATTCCTTGGTATTATCTAATATCCACAAAGTGAACTTTAACGTCTATCTTCCCCGTTAATGCCTCATGAAGAGAAGAGCTGCTTGTTCTGGCTTATTACTATATTCCCAATGCCTTGTAGCTCCTTAATACATCCTACTACTCAAAAACCAGTTCATGGAAATAGATTTAAGTACTCTCAACATCATCTAAGCCTAACTCCAAAGGTTCACAGAGAGAACAGGAAGTTCAGGACCAGGCTCTAGGTTGTATGGTCATTCATTAAAGCAGAAACCTAAAACTGACTGTAGAGGTGGAATCTCATAATTAGAAATGCTCTCCCTCTAAGACATAAAACTAACTTAATGAAGTCTGTTAAAATATATAGCAGATGTCCCAGTAAAATCTATGATGCAAGTTCTAAACAAAACTTACTATTTTGAAGCAGTGCAGATGTGTTTTAATAATTAGTTTCTTTAGCTGATTAGCTCTGCTGGGTCAAAATTAGGTCAATTTACACCCAAAAGTACTAAGAACTGATTCACTACCAAGGAATGAGTTTAAAATTAGTAGGCTTCAACTGTCAGGAGTTTTTCAAAAGCTTTAAAAGAAGACTTAAAGAATACAACTGCAAAGAAATGGGCTCATTTTGATGTTTCTTCTTAAGCCATTAGAAAAATTTAAAGCTTAATTAAAACATAAAATGAAAACAAGGAGTACCATGAGTACTCCTTGAGAACCATGAAAGTTTGAATGGCCAACATTTTAAAGTTTCTTTTAATAACATCTGTATTAGCCTTAAAAAACTATAACTCAAGATCTGTTCTAAGTATCAGTGCCTCTTAAATATGTTTCTACTGTTTATCAAGTATATCATACTTTTTTAAAATAGAAAAAAAAAAGAACTGAGAGGTAACACATAATTCAGTTTCAGTTAACTTTTATTTTCATAAAATTCTACTTTTTCTAACTTAAAATCCTAAATACCCTAACTTTTTAAAAAAAATTTTATTTACTCTTCCTAACTTAAAATCCTAAATACCCTAACTTTAAAAAAAATTTTTCATTTACTCTTCCTAACTTAAAAAAAAGTTAAATAAGCAGACCCAGATTAATCTTCCAGATTTTTAAAGATTTATCTTTAAAAACACAGAGTTTTTAAAACAAAGCTTTCAGGGACTTCTCTTTCTAGTGTGCAAGAGACCCTCTTCTCATTCTGATATAGCTACTACAACAAAACACTGAGTAAATGGAACAACTATATTTTTCAACCATCAAAGAGCTTTGGATACAAGCCATGAAATTAAAAGACACTTAGTCTTTAGAAGGAAAGTTATGACCAACCTAGATAACATATTGAAAAGCAAAGATATTACTTTGCCAACAAAGGTCCATCTAGTCAAGCCTATGGTTTTTCCAGTGGTCATGTATGGATGTGAAAGTTGGACTGTGAAGAGAGCTGAGTGCCGAAGAACTGATGCTTTTGAATTGTGGTATTGGAGAAGACTCTTGAGAGTCCCTTGGACTACAAGGAGATCCAACCAGTCCATTCTAAAGGAGATCATCCCTGGGTGTTCTTTGGAAGGAATGATGCTGAAGCTGAAACTTTGGCCACCTCAGGAGAAGAGGTGACTCATTGGAAAAGACTCTGATGCTGGGAGGGATTGGGGGCAGGAGGAAATGGGGATGACAGAGGATGAGATGGCTGGATAGCATCACCGCCTCGATGCACATGGGTCTGAGTCAACTCTGGGAGTTGGTGATGAACAGGGAGGCCTAGCATGCTATGATTCACAGGGTCACAAAGAGTCAGACACAACTGAGCAACTGAACTGAAGAGGGATTAGTACTTCCTCGTCAAGCAAACAGTTGCTTTCACCTGCAAGCATCTATTCAATGCAGGGGCAAAGAAGCAAAAATGTCATGGCACAGGAACCTTGCTGGGACAAGGAAAAACCAACCAACTTTTAATGGCCAAGTCTGGGGTAGTATGGTGCACTGGGTTTTGACTAGTCCTCTCTTCAAGCTAAGAAAGTTGATGAAGCTGGTGCTTATACTAAAAAGTAGGAAGAGAGAGGTTTTCTTGTGATGTTTAGATCTCAAAGCGAAAATAATCTGCAACCACATGGTTCACCGACACCATTAGCCTGGTCTTGCTATTCAGCTCTCCTGTTATGCCACAAACTCTTGTCCAGGAAGATGAGGCAGTTTGTTTCAGGTACCTCAAGAAGATCCATGTATGTGGATAATAACCCTGTTTCCAACTAACCCTGAGAGTAAAATACCCTCTTCTCAAACAGAAGGCTCAACTACACTGTTAACTCTTCAAAACTCAAGCTGAAACCCAACCATTATTATGTCTATGGTCAACCAGAAAAAAAAGCACAATGTGAGAATTGTGAGTTATCTTATTTGGGGCAAAATGAGGACTAAAACTCAGGAGACAGCATCTTAAGACAGCTCTGAGAAACTGCTTGGAAGAGATAGGGTGGGGAGGGTCAGTACACGTGTCATTTTGGTGAAGGGGGACACGTGCAGTCAAGGACACATTTGGGCAGAGGGTTGCTGCTAGTCACGAGAAAGCTGTTGCTAGCCATGAGGGACAGATGTCTCCTTCAATGATTCTAGTGCTTTTCTAGATAAGCGGGATGCCAAGAAACTGGTCTCATAAAATCTTACCAAAATATCTATCTGTACGCCCCTGTTTTTCCCAGAGCACAGAGGGCATCATTCCACTCTGAACTCGAAGGTCAGCGACTACAGTGGCTAGTGACCTTGCAGAGGCAGAAGGCAACTGACAATTTTTGACCGGCATTATGAACCATGCCAAACCCAGATCAGAACCTTTCCTAACCCCTCTAATCCCTTGCTCTGAAATGAGAGACCCTTCAAAAATCAGATCTCCTAAATCTTACAAATATCCTGATTTTGTTTTCCTCCCTAAAGTCAGCTCTATTTTGATGGTCTTTCCATGAAGTTGGAAAGAGGGAGAGGTCTAATTTAATGCTCAAGACCAAGTAAATTAACTGCAGTGGAATCTAGACCCAATCAAGCTCAACTTCAGATTAGATAAAAGGTATCAGGCCCTCAGAGTAGCTACCAGACAGAGGTAAGTGGAGGTCTTTCTAGGTGAAAATATTAGATAAGTCTGTACTATCTTTTAACTTGGGCTGGTCAAAAAGTTAAGTTTAAATTTTTCTATGTTATCTTATGAAAAAAACCAGAACAAACTTTTTGGCCAATGCAACACAATGACTAGCATAAAATACAAAGTTATGAAAAATGAGAAGAAATAGGAAAATCTGACCACAGTCAAAAGAAACAGCAATAGAAGTAGAATCACAGGCAGCTCATAGAATCAGTAAATAGATCTTAAAAGAATTATTATATATTAAATTATATATATATTATATATTAAAAAGATTAACCAAAGTGATTAGAAAGATGAAATATAACTCAAAAAAAATCAAAATAAGAATGCTAGAACTAAAAAAGATGATATTTGAAATGAAAATATTTATTGGTGACCTTAGCAATAGAAAGAATACAGATAAAGAGACTAGCGAATTAAAAATTAGGTGAACAAAAATTATCCCAAAGTCAAGTTATTACATGGCCACCATACCTCAGCTTTTCTGTCAGTCTTTTCATCCTTGGAAACAGGATAGACTTTTTTGTTTAAAATACAGATCTGTTTTTTTTTTTTTTAGGGGGCAATGATTTTTATCTTTCTTTGTCATGAAATCTTGGCTATAAAATCTGATCACCAACTATAATTTTTCCATCAGAAAAATACCTCACTTCTGAGCCCCCAAACTCAGGCCATCCTATTCATCCCTCTATATTCCTATCTTCACCATTCATACTAAAATGTAGTCAGTCAGTACCTGCCTCCTCTCATTTAAGTGCCTTTTCAGGACACAGGAGAGGTTTTGTTTGTTGTTGTTATCTGTGACCAAACATTTCAAACAAGTATCTGGCACACGGTCAGCATTTAATATTTGTTTAACAAACTGAAATATCTGGTGATACAATATTTTACATTGTTATAAAGATTTTATAAGTTACATTAAAAACAAAATAGCTCTCAAATGCCACTGAAATCATGCACTTTGATAAAATTCAAAATAAAGACTTTATTGTAAGAGATCATTAAATCCAAAATAAAGGTTACTAAATCCAAATATTTAAAAAGTCTGATTTTTGTAATTTAATCCACTGTTTTATGTTTAACAAGTGCAGTAAAAAAAAAATGGCTGGAAAAATATTCTTTTTTAAATAAGGTTTAAAAACATATTACGGAAAGTTTATACAAACTGAACATTATTAGTCCATGCTTTTATAGAGGTAGAATAAAAGAAACCATAAAGCTAAAATTAAGGTATAAAAATCATTGCTTTAAGAGATGATGTATTAAATAAAAAATCTTTACATGTCAAAGGCATTACTGAGCATGTAATCTGATAAAACCAGCTTAAATATTTTCATTTTTAAGGTGTAAACAACTCATTTTTATATGAAAGGAACTATAAGAAGTCATTTAATGTATAGGATTAGGAAAAAGGATGCTTTTCTGTATCTTTATGGAGCTTATTCAGACAGACATCAATATAAATGCTGCTAGAATACAGAGTAAGAGAACATTACACAATTATATACATGGCATTAAAAAATAAACCTAAACTCACAAGATAAAACACCCTGATTCTAAATTATATAGCCTTAAACAATTTGCTTCTGAACACCTATGAACTTTCCATGAAAATAATGGACTTCATTGTTCACTTACTGCAAGGTTAGACAGGCTGATATGACAGCTTGGAAGTCAGTTGCTAACTAAAGCTACATACCTCATCATAAGAGTAAAAGTGATTTGCCTTAACTGTGGATAATATCTTATGATACAGTAAAAAATGCTCAGGAAACTGCTGTGTATGTGTCACCAGCATTCATTGGAAAATTATCCTTCAATCCAGACAACCAAGACCTAAATCAAACCCTTTACGATTATACAGTGGAAGTGACAAATAGATTCAGGGATTAGATCTGATAGACAGAGGGCCTGAAGAACTATGGATGGAGGTTCCTGACGCTGTACAGGAGCAAGGGATCAAGACCATCCTCAAGGAAAAGAAATGCAAAAAGGCTGTCTGAAGAGGCCTTACAAATAGCTATGAATAGAAGAGAAGTGAAAGGCTAAGGAGAAAATACCCATCTGAATGCAGAGTTCCAAAGAATAGCAAGGAGAGATAAGAAAACCTCCCTCAGCAATCAATGCAAAGAAATAGAGGAAAACAATAGAATGGGAAAGTCTAGAGATCTCTTCAAGAAAATTTGAGATTCCAAGGGAATATTTCATGCAGAGATGGGCTCAATAAAGGACAGAAATGGTATGGACCTAACAGAAGCAGAAGATATTAAGAACAGGTGGCAAGAATACACAGAAAAACTGTACAAAAAAGAGCTTCACAACCTAGATAATCATGATGGTGTGATCACCAACATAGAGGCAGACATCTTGGAATGTGAAGTCAAGTGGGCCTTAGGAAGCATCACTACAAACAAAGCTAGTGGAGGTGATGGAATTCCAGTTCAGCTAATTCAAATCCTAAAAGATGATGTTGTGAAAGTGCTGCAGTCAATATGCCAGCACATCTGGAAAACTTAGCAGTGGCTACAGGACTGGAAAAGGTCAGTTTTCAGTCTAGTCCCAAGGAAAGGCAATGCCAAAGAATTCAAACTACTGCAAAATTGCACTCATTTCCCACACTAGCATGCTGCTGCTGCAAAGTTGCTTCAGTTGTGTCCGACTCTGTACGACCCCATAGATGGCAGCCCACCAGGCTCCACTGTCCCTGGGATTCTCCAAGCAAGAACACTGGAGTGGGCTGCCATTTCCTTCTCCAGTGCATGAAAGTGAAAAGTGAAAGTGAAGTCGCTCAAATGTGTCCGACTCTTCGCGACCCCATGTACTGCAGCCTACCGGGCTCCTCCGTCCACGGGATTTTCCAGGCAAGAGTACTGGACTGGATTGCCATTGCCTTCTCTGCCACACTAGCATAGTAATGCTCAAAATCCTCCAAGCCAGGCTTCAACAGTACGTGGACCGTGAACTTCCAGACGTTCAAGCTGGTTTTAGAAAAGGCAGAGGAACCAGAGATCAAATTGCCAACATCCACTGGATCATGGAAAAAGCAAGAGAGTTCCAGAAAAACATCGATTTCTGCTTTATTGACTATGCCAAAGCCTTTGACTGTGCGGACCACAACAAACTGGAAAATTCTTAAAGAGATGGGAATACCAGACCACCTGACCTGCCTCCTGAGAAATCTGTATGCAGGTCAAGAAGCAACAGTTAGAACTGCACATGGAACAACAGACTGGTTCCAAAGAGGAAAAGGAGTATGTCAAAGGATGTCTACCGTCACCCTGCTTATTTCACTTATATGCAGAGAACATCATGAGAAACACTGGGCTGGAAGAAGCACAAGCTGGAATCAAGACTGACGGGAGAAATATCAATAACCTCAGATATGCAGATGACACCACCTTTATGGCAGAAAGTGAAGAAGAACTAAAGAGTCTCTTGATGAAAGTGAAAGATGAGAGTGAAAAAGTTGGCTTAAAACTCAACATTCAGAAAGCGAAGATTATGGCATCCGTTCCAATCACTTCATGGGAAATAGATGGGGAAACAGTGACAGATTTTGGGGCTCCAAAAGCACTGCAGATGGTGACTGCAGCCAGGATATTAAAAGACGCTTGCTCCTTGGAAGGAAAGTTATGACCAACCTAGACAGCATAATAAAAAGCAGAGACATCACTTTGATGAGAAGGGTCCATATAGTCTCGTGCTGCTGTCCATGGGGTCGCAAAGAGTCAGACACGACTGAGCGACTGAAGACTCAAAACATTTACATACAAATACTGCACCATGCTATATTCCCCAAAACATAAAGTTTGGTAATGCAAAATGTTAAATGGTAAATGTTAAAATGGTAATGCAAAATCAGAAATGCCATCAAATTTCTTTTGTGGTGTAGATATGTGTCTGTGTGTATGCTGGTGGAGGAGACTGCAAAGAAAAGATATTTTCCATTAAAGGCTCTAACAAACTTGAGAAAGCCATCTAAAAGCACTATCAGTTTACAGCACACATGCAATCGAAATTAAATGCAAAAAGGGTGTTCTAAGCATCTTGCTAGTTTGAAAAATGCAATTTCCTCCAATGTATTAATTAGGCCACAAATTGAGAATCTCATTAATAAATAAATGGTTATGCATATATTTAAAATGGGCTTAACTACTCAGAGAAATTCTCTATCTTATTTTTTAGCTGTGCATTCAGGTTTCAAGCACAAGAAAGAAAGAGTTTTTGAAGGTTTGTACTTAGCAATACAAAACTGGGTACCGTTCTCTTCACTCTAAGAAAGGCACACCTTTTCCTCCCAGAGCAACTTTCTCCTCAAACCGGGTACCTTTCTCTTCACTAAGAAAGCCATACCTCTTCCTCCCCAGGGTAACTTTCTCCATCTCTTTACCAGGCATTGCTTTTTATTTCCCACATTTTAAATAATTCTTCTGATTATGTAACAGAATAACTAAATTCCAATTAGGCACTCATCCTCTTAATACCTTTGTTAATGGATTATTCCCAAGTAACCAGGCAAATAATCTAAAAAGTAGCCTTGGAGACTAGGCTTGCAGAGTAGCTCCAGACATTGGTTAAGTGAAGAGGGTAAGGAGTCGGCACTCCGTCAAAGAGCAAATGCTAAATGCCAGGCTGGATTAAGCACAAGCTGGAATCAAGATTGCCAGGGAAAATATCAATAACCTCAGATATGCAGATGATACCACAGTTATGACAGAAAGCAAAGAGGAACAAAAGAGCCTCTTGATGGAGGTGAAAAGGAGAGTGAAACAGCTGGCTTAAAACAACATTCAAAAAACTAAGATTACGCCATCTAGTCCCATCTCCTCATAGCAAGTAGATGGGCAAACAATGGAAACAGTGACAGACTTTTCTTGGGCTCTAAAATTACTGCAGACTATAACTGTAGCCATGAAATTTAAAAGACATTTACTCCCTAGGAGAAAAGCTATGACAAACCTAGAAAGCATATTAAAAAGCAGAGATATTACTTTGATGACAGGGGTCCATATAATCAAAGTTATGGTTTATGCACTAGTCTAATACGGATATGAGAGTTGGACCTAAAGAAGGATAAGCACTGAAGAACTGATGCTTTCAAACTGTGCTGTTGGAGAAGGCTCTTGAGAGTCCCTTGGACTGCAAGGAGATCGAACACCCAGGAGATCAGTCCTGGGTGTTCTTTGGAAAGACTGATGTTGAAGCCCCAGTACTTTGGCCACCTGATGTGAAGAGCCGACTCATTAGAAAAGACCCTGATGCTGGGAAAGATTGAAGGCAGGAGGAGAAAGGGATAACAGAGGACAAGAAGGCTGGATGGCATCACTGATGCAATGGACATGAGTTTTAACAAGCTCTGGGAGATGGTGAAGGACAGGGAAGCCTGGTGTGCTGCAGTCCATGGGGTGGCAAAAGTCGGATATAACTGAGTGACTAAACAACGACAACAACAAAAGAGCAAAAGATAACTGGAGTAGATATGGGTGGATGGTTGAGATTCACAAACAATGAAAATGCAATACAAGCATTAGGCCACAAAATCTCACTCAAGTCAGGTTCATGTTAGAGTAACATACTTGGAAGGAAAGGAAGGTTTTACAAAATGTACATGATTAATCAAACAACTATAAGGTTACTCTGACAGGGTAAAGGGAAGATTTTTCTAAGATAGTTTTTCTTTGCTGCAAAGAGGATGGGCTATGGGGCTTACTGTATCCTATGAGTCTGTCAGTCCTACCCCTGACAAAGAGCACACTGTGATCATACACATTCTCTTCCCTCTCCCTCTCAACAGCTGCTAGACTGCTGGCTGGGAATAAGATTTTCAAACCTGTTTCAAACAGAGAACATGCCTTTCACACCTGGAAGAACTCATTCATAACGTTTCTCAATGTTCCTTTAATAGTTTGTATGATCCCACTATTGGGTTAGGAAAGAGTAAGTGTATTTCTCAAGATATTACAGTAATTTATCTTTTTCTTCACCCATAAAATGGGAATATTAGTATCCATGTCAACTAGACATTATGCAAACTAAACAAAATAATGCTTTTAAAGTGATTAGCACATTGCCTAACATACAAATGTTCAAGGCCTGCTAGACAGTATCATCATCAAAGATAATTTATATTGACTATTTGACCACATAGTATCAGAGGAGTTACCATAAATGTTGAGTACTAAAATTTTTATCTTCAATACCTGGCACGCAGCCAATAAGTATGATTTGAGACTATACATTCCTCTCAAGGTGAGTTACAGAACTTTGTTATTTACCAGTGTGATCACACACATACGCCTCCCTTCCAATCTCCTGCCACTTTCTCTCAAACTTTCGGCCAGTCTCAATCCAGACTTTTACATTAAAATCATTCAGGCAAGCTGGGAATAAAAATGTAATTCTAAATGGTTCTTCACAGATATGGAACTCCAAATGTACAAGGACAAATGCAGCAGCATCTATTTGATACATTATTTTTCAACATAAATATTTTCATTACAATCTTTGGATTAAACAGACTACCAGTTTTTTTCCCCTTTTTTCATTCTATTTTATTCTTTAAGTATATAAAATAAAACTAAGATCATCAAAGGATAAATACAATTTCTTTTAACATAAAGCTTCTTTCTTGTACTCTATTCCAAATAACAATAAAAATAATTCTATATAGGTATCTCCTGCTTTTCAAAAGTTCACTTTACACCATGTCCCTTTTATAAAAGACCTACATTATTATGTTTTCCCTAACAGAAATAAATTTGAAGAGGATTTTTGCTTTTACAAAAAAAGGTGAAAAGCAAAAGTAGCATTCAGTGTTTGTTTTGGAGAGTGCCACACTCCTTTCCCAGGATTCACATTAGGCATCTCAGCATCAAGCCACAGAGTTATGAATTGCATCTACACTGTGTATCAATTTAGCTTATGCATCTTTAAGCAAGATGTGTTCAAAGGTAACTTTCTTCGCTTTACACCATTTCAGCTTACAAAAAGTTTCACAGAACACTCTACTTTCAGATAGCAAGGGACCCCAGCTTATGTGTTATGATACTTTCTCCAGCCTAACACTTCTGTGGCTAAAAGTATTTTCCAAGACTTTCCGTAACTAGGGTACGACATAATCTGCATTCAGCTATGCGGAGGTGTTGAATGAGGATTTGTAAGGAGGAACTGGACAGCATGGGTAGGGTTGGGGGTGGAGGACAGGAACAGAATGGTAGTGAAGTGGTTATACATCTGGGGCTGTCAGTGGTGGCTACCTGAGTGGGCCAGGGGTACTGGGGCTTATAAGGCCTGCAGTGGGGAAGACAGCTTTTATAGCAGGCCAGTTCTAAGGTGGTGTGGTTCTGTAAGTTGTTTCTGGAAGTTCAAAATGTAGCCTATCCTTTAGCTCTGCCATTGTGTCTGGAAATCTTCTTATTTTCTCTAGTAAATTCTTTCTGCTTAAACAAGCTTATCTGGATTCTGTTGTCTGAAACTAAGAACCTTGACCAATACTCAGAAAATAAAAAACATTTCAGTGAAACTCAATAAACTCATCTAATAAAGTTCAAAAATATGCACAACTAAAAACACACACAGTTTTGAGGTCTTCACCAGTTTCATATTTGCTCTATTTTGATTTGTGCAGAGGTCATTGCAAGTAGATTTGAAATAATATTTCTTAATAGTAGTGGTAATACAACAAGCAACTTCTAAGAATTACTTTATAGATCAATGGCCATTAATCAAGAGGTCTCTTTTAGACAGACTCTTCAGCAAGCAGTGTAGGCAAAGTTGAACAGGCACATGTAAATCAATGAAATTAGAACATATCCTCACACCATACTCAAAAATAAACTCAAAACAGCTTAAAGATTTAAACATAAGACATGACCCCATAAAACTAGAAGGGCAAATAGGCAAGATAGTCTCTCACAGAAATTGTACCACTGTTTTCTTAGGGCAGTCTCCCAATGCAATAGAAGTAAAAGGAAAAATAAACAAATGGTACCTAATCAAACATAAGCTTTTGCACAGCAAATGAAACCATAAGCAAAAGAAAAAACAACCTACAGACTGGGAGAAAATATTTGCAAAGATGACAACCACCACCACCACCACCAAGGGACTAATATCCAAACTATACAAACAGCTCATGCAACTCAGTAACAAAAAAACTCAATCAAAAAATGGGCAGAAGACACCTAAATAAGGACCTAAATTTCTCCAAAGAAGACATACAGATGGCTGACAGGCACATGAAAAGATGCTCAATATCACTAATTATTAGAGGAATGTAAATCAAATCTCAGTTGGCAAAGAGTCTGCCTGCAATGCAGGTGCCCTGGGTTTGATCCCTGGGTTGGGAAGATCCCCTGGAGAAGGAAATGGCAAGCCACTCCAGAATTCTTGCCTGGAGAATTCCATGGACAGAGGAGCCTGATGGGCTATAGTCCATGGGGTCACAAAGAGTCAGACATGACTGAATGACGAACTTTCACTTTTCAAATCAAAACAACAAGGTACCACCTCACACCAATCAGAATGGTCACCATTAAAAATCTACAAATAACAAATGCTGGAGAGGGTGTGGAGAAAACGGAATCCTCCTACATTGTTGGTGGGAATGCACAGTGGTATAGCTACTATGGAAAGCCATACAGAGGTTGCTAAAAAAACTAAAAATAGAGGTACCATATGATTCAGCAATCCCACTCCTAGGCACATATCTAGAAAAAACTATAACTCAAAAAGATACACGTACCCCTATGTTCATAATAGCACTATTCATAGTAACCAAAACATGAAAGCAACCTAAATGTCGACAGATGAATGGATAAAAAAGATGAGGTACAGATATACACAACGGAATAATCCTTAGCCATAGAAAAAGAATGAGATAATGCCATTTGCAGCAACAAGGATGGACCTAGAGATTGTCATACTAACTGAAATAAGTCAGAGGACAAATATCGTATGACATCAATTGTATGTGGAATCTAAAATATGACACAAATGAAATTACCTACAAAACAGAAACAGACCTGTGGATACAGAGAACAGACTGGTTTGGTGTAGTGGGGAGGGATGGAGTGGGTGGTTGGGATTAGCAGATGCAAAGTATTATATACAGAATGGATAAACAACAAGGTCCTACCATAAACCACAGGGAACTATATTCAACATCGTATAATAAACCACAATGAAAAAGAATATGAAAAACAACGTATATATAACTGAATCACTCTGCTGTACAGCAGAAATTAACACATTTGTAGATCAACCACACTTTAATAAAATAATTTAAAAACAAGGTCATTTTTAACACTTAAGGATTATGAATATCAAAACACAAAGTCTAGGAGTTAAAGGCTGGAGTCTGTAATTTCAACTGACCAAATAACTTCAGTTTCTATTAATAAAAAGCAGAATTAGAAAGTCTGGGATAAACAAATGGGAAAAATAAAATTTTGCTTTTCACCAATTAAATACATGAATATAATGGGGGTGCTTAACAATCATAAGTCTGGGATTTAGATATTTTTTTAAACTATAAAACCAACTTTGATGAAAAAAACTTTCTCATAACATCAAAAAATAGCTAAAACATTTTTGGATATAAAATAATTATTGGCTCAAAATGAACTGAAAAAACTCTTAAAGAAATCATATAATCTTTTGTACATTGATCTGAACAAAGTATTTAAAAGAATCAGGTTGAAGAGTCAAAATTTACATGACCATAATCTGTTTTACAGTTTCTGATGATATAGTTTACAATAAAAATTTTCATTTTGAAGATATAATTAGTATTTTTTAAACCATGTAATTAAATTTTAAAATGATAAAAATATACCTATAATACCTATGTAAATTTATACATTGGTAAGGAAAGGTCTACATTTTGTTAACATTCTAAGTCTCCTGGTAAAGGTATATACTGTAAACTTAGTGTTAATACTCATTTAGAAATTATTTAAGAAAAATTAATATATTTTAGTAATAACACTTCTGGCTACATTGTAGGTATTTTCACATATTATATCTCACTAATCTATATAACTAGTCTTCAACACAGAAAGAATAACCATTTTTCTTAAAGCAATTAATTAGTCTGCCGTACTTATTACCCAGGTAAGCTGAACAAAGTAACAAACTATGGAGTGGTGAACCAAATGTGAATCTAGATTTGTCTAACTTTTCTAAAGCACCTACTTATTTCTATTAGAGCAGGCTGAATCTTTCAAAACAGGTGCACCATCAGTTTCTTCATTATTTTTCTCACAGGAATATAAAATATTATACCAAATAATCATCTTATTTCCATCTAAATTGAGTGTTAAGAGTCAGAGAGAGGAGCAGGACATTTCACTTTTATCTATGAAGATAAAGTTGAGTGCTCTCCATTAATTATATGGTAAGTAACAGAGAAGAGTTTATAAAGAAATATCACTATGTAAACATGCTTTCCTAATACTTTCTCTTCTCAACTTTCTGATGTCTACTGACTTATTAAAACAGATCTATTCAACAGACAGATTCAATAGACTGTCAAAGGCAATAGTCTTTTTCATTTATCACAAGCCTGGTAATTAATTCATTAGCCTGCCAATCAACCACACTACTAGAGAGATTTGTGAAAGTAGAATGAGACAGCTTACCGTGCACAATGATGTTTCTGTGATTTTTAGGGTAAAATCTGAAGAAAATTCCAAGTCTGAGACAGATGTCATATGACAATCTATATGCTACCCATTAAAAAAAGAGTAGAGGGAAGGATTTAGTAAAAATAGTAAAAACAAAATCAGAAACATAAATATTTCTTTTTATGCAAAAATTTACTATAAACCAATGCTTTGTAAACTTTAATCACCCACACTCCACTTTGGCGATTATTTCTAAACTTAAGGGCTACTAGCACCCACTCCAGTACTCTTGCCTGGAAAATGCCATGGACGGAGGAGCCTGATGGGCTGCGGTCCATGGGTTCACTACGAGTCGGGCATGACTGAGCAACTTCACTTTCACTTTTCACTTTCCTGCATTGGAGAAGGAAATGGCAACCCAACTCCAGTGCTCTTGCCTGGAGAATCCCAGAGACGGAGGAGCCTGGTGGGCTGCCGTCTATGGGGTTGCACAGAGTCAGACACTACTGAGGGAGTTAGCAGCAGCAGCAGCACTAATATTTAATCACATCTTCTTTAAATCAAATTAGTATTTTTTACTTAGACTTGTTATATGAATAATATATATCGAATCATGGCTCTGTTATGCTAAAGTTTTTTCTAAGATAGATTAAAATACTCTCAAATAAAAAGTGTTTTCCTGTGTTCCAACTAAAATCATTTTGCAAACCACCAGTGGTACACATTCGCAATAAATTATGTGTGGTAAGTCAATCTTTTTTGTAGGAAATGCCAATTTGAAAACAATGCTATTTAAAAGAACAAGGTGCTTTAGAATTCATTTTTGTAAGTGCATTTGAAGTTTGTTAGATATTAAGAACGACCATAACAATTCCAACCAATGAACAAAATCAACTATGAAGATTCACTTCAGGGAAAAAAATGGCCAAATATCCTTATTTTCCTGTTCTGTCCTAGTTCAAAGCCTTCTCCATTTCAGTATGGAGAGTAGATGGACTCGGGTACAGCAGTGTGACCAAAGGATGCTGTGCTGTGAAGGCTCTCATTGGCATTTGGCTGACCATGAATAGGTTATAACACAGTGAACACAATTCACAGGACGACTTGAGGCATTCCTCTATTAAACAGTGAGAAAATTTTAAAGAAGCTACATTGTGGTTGCCTTTTATTTGTAACAGGATTGGGGAATACAGAACAGGCAACATTTACCTAAACAAACAAAAAGAGAAAGGATACGTATACTTTTTAAACACCTTTGTTTATCAGTCCTAAATTTTCTATTTCAACTATTTTATTTACCCATAGCATTTTTGGGAAGTAAGCCAAGAAATAACTAGAGAGAGAAATCAGCACCACGACATGGGACCCTTTTCTTTCTGTTCCGTCTTAAGATTGAATTGGCTGTAACCATACACCCTTCCCTGAGTGGAAGAATCCAAATAAACCCTTTACACTCAGTGTACCAGGGCACTGAACAGCCCTCTAGTCATGAACCATGCTATATATTTTTTTTCTTAAAAGCTGAATGCAATTTTAATCAGCTTGTTTTCTTGTTGAGAAACTTTACATATTAAAGACTTTATCCACTTAAGAAAATTAATCAACTTTTACTGATTATCTGTTGAATACTTTGTGCCAAGAACAATTATTGATACTATGAAAGTAACCGTGTGACTAAAAAGAGACAGTGTTCTGAATTTAACACTAAACAAGCTATATTTATTTAATTATACAACTGAAATAGAAAAATTAAGAGTCTTTCACTAAAACCAACAGTACTATCACTAACTGCAAAAGTACTCAACCTATGCAATTTAGACATAGCAAATTGTCAATAAAACTAGAGATTAACATGGTAAAGAATATAAAATTAAAATAGCAGGGTTTTAGTCTCATGGACATAGTCACTATAATTAATCTGAACAAGCTAGAAGAAATCTGAATGAGAAGTTAAACATACATGAATGAATAACCTGGCTGTAAATAAGAAGCTTAGAACCAAGGGCAGGAGGCAGTGGTAAAGCAGAAATGACAATACAACAGGACTTTCTGCCTGTACTAAGTCAATGATTCAAGCTTTCAGTGTAAGAAACTTTACTACATAAAGAGAAGTGATCCCAAATGGATGGCACAGTCAACTGGTAAATATTATGACATCAAGTTGCTTTAATTAAAATGAAGAATGATTAGTTTTGAAAATCCATACTTAAAAGCAATTCATTAATTTGAAATACTAACCTCATACATGAAAAATAAGAAAAAGCCACACAGTTAAAGAAAATTAGTAAAGTACCCACCTTAATACTACAGGCGTCTGAAATAAGTGTCTTTGGATCTAAAATATCCACCACGGCCTCCGGAATGACTGCTTTCTTCATGCAGGACATGTTGAAGCCATAGACGTCATCCCAAAAAGCAATTCTATCAGCATGCTTATTCATATCACTTACTGCCACAAGGCTGATAGTGCAAATATCAGGATAGACTGCAACAAATAAAACACCAACAATTTAGTATTATCTCCCTTTATAACAAAATACAATCATTAAGGCTAAACAAAAATACCAAATTCAAAGTAGAGATTACTAGCAATTGATTACTAGCAATGGAGGGTAGGAAGATTAAAATAAAGATTTCAATGATGAGCTCCTATTCAAATTATTTTAAAAGGGTGACACAATCTTGAATTTATTAATATTAAACATCCTGACTGTAAAAGGTACTAGATTTTTACCTTATATGTTTCTCTGAAATCAGTGTAAAGACAAGTCATTTCTAAAGATGTTATGTGACATGCAAAGAAAATTATGGGACAGAATTTTATAGTTGTGCAGGAGACCAGTTCATATTACCCTTTCTTAATTATAAAAAGTAAATATTTATGAGCACTAAATATGTGCCAATAAGTTACTCTAATTTACAGACTGTGGATACGTGACCCTACTCAAACTTACATTTATACAATTTTGACAAATAAACTGACAATTATTTGTGATGTAATAAATACTAAGAGGAAGCATAAGGTACTGAGAGACCTACAGAAAAGAAACAAAAAAAAAAAACACAGCTAACTCAGGTTTGTTTATGGCAGGGAAACAAGGATATTATTACGATGAGCTGAAGAACAAGTAAGTTTGGAATGGGGGGGTGGGGATATGTTCTAGATAGGGTGTGCAGTGGGCATCTAGGAACATAGTACCCTCCAACTTGAGAGGAATAAGCAAGGAACACTAAGTTACAAAGCTAAGTAGAAACCAAAAATAAATAAATAAATAAAGCCAGTGCTGAGTAAACCACATTAATAAATTGGACTTTATTCTGAGAATAAGGATAAACCAGTGAAAAATTTATATGAGGAAGCACCTGGTCAAATTTTGGTTTCAGAAAAGCCACCTGGAGTGCAATGTGGAGAATAAATTGTAGCAAGCAAGACATAAAGAAGAGGCACTTGTAATAACTCAGCTGATCTGAAGTAGAGTGACGGCTGTGGGAATGGAGAGGAGGGGATACAGTCAAGGGAAGTTGAGGAGACAGAACTTACAGACTAAGACAGGCTGGCTATGAAAGTGAGAAACAGGAAGAGGCAAGAATAACACGATTTGTACTTAGTGACTGGGCAAACTACGGTACTAACCAGGGCAACAGGGAATAAAATAAGGGCAGATTCAAGAGGACTATGAGAGTTTAATGCTTAGACAAATAGGTAAAAATACCCAATTACCAGTTGATACATAGGCCTGGAGTTCAAAAGAGGTGATCTGGATTCAATACCGAGAGAGTAGGTGTTGAGAGAGGTAGGGGAATATTGTGTTCGGAGAAGACTCTCTTCTTTTATTTCTTCAGTTTTGGCTGTGCTGGTCTTCACTGCTGTGTGGGCTTTTCTGCAGTTTCGGAGAACGGGGGCTACTCTCTGGTTGTGGTGTGTGGGCTTCTCCCTGCGGGGGCCTCTTCTGTAGCGGAGCATGGGCTCTGGCACACAGGCTCAGCAGTTGTGGAGCGTGGACTTAGTAGCTCCACGGCACGTACAATCTTCTCAGATAAGGGAATGAA
The DNA here is from genome assembly GCA_006410875.1 of Neotragus pygmaeus. Lineage (NCBI taxonomy): Eukaryota > Metazoa > Chordata > Mammalia > Artiodactyla > Bovidae > Neotragus > Neotragus pygmaeus. Next base: position 1,127,601 of record SJYV01025330.1, read on the forward strand.
CCTATGTCCTTTGCATTGCCAGGTGGATTCTTTACCACTGAGCCACCAGGGAAGCTGAGAGAAACCCTCTTCTAGTAACAAGTAAAAGTCTATAACACAAAATTTTTAAAATATTGACGCTTTTTTTTTGACTAATAATAAAATTAACTTTGTCCTTCAAATGTCAACATTTAGGGAATTTGTATCAACACACTGAAAGCAAGTACATGTGTGCCAAAGAAACAAAAGAAATAATTTCACTATTATTAACAGCCTTCAGACTTAAACATCAGAGAAATAACCCTCCTTCCTCCGAACTTTCTCTCCACAGCTGTAGGAATTTTATTATTCAATGACAGCAGTACTAAATTATCTTCTAAATAAAGCCCATGATAAGATCTGTTGACAACAAAGCAACTGCTTCTTCCAAACCTGACATCTAAGATACCCAGAAAAAAAAACCCTGGTGCTATAATACTGATAAGAAGTTTCCCAAGTCTTGTCTAAAGCAGCGAGTAAGTCAGGTGTGATAGCTGCACTGGGCTGGAGTTGACTGCTGGGTAACCTGAATTACTTCTTTTTTCCTCTTCCTCCACTAATGTGGTAAGCCTCTTGACTGTGTTTAAATTTCTGATTAATAAAAATTCTTCAAAGTAAAAGATATACAAATGGTGATTCAGCAAGAGTTATCTGCTATTGGAAAGGTATGCATGTTTAGTTTCTTGAACCAGGTCCTTACAATGAGGAACACTGAAGAAGAAATAGAAGCAACTTTAGATATCCCCTGGAGAAGGAAATGGCATCCCACTTCAGTATTCCTGCCTGGAGAATCCCATGGACTGAGAAGACTGGGAGGCTACAGTCCATGGGGTCACAAGAGCTGGACATGACCTAGCAACTACACCACCACCAAGTTTACACTGTCAGACTTAATATGACCATCACAGCTTTCCCAACATTATGTCCTGTAGTTTCACCCTTAAAGAGGAACATAATAGATCAGGGGTCAGCAAACATTTTATATAAAGTGACTATATTAGGTTTTGCAGGCTATACGGTCTTTACTGAAACTATTTATCTCTGGTGCTATGATGTAAAAGCCCCACAGATAATTATAAATACACGAGCATGGCTATTTTCTAATAAAACTTTATCTACAAAAATAAGCAGGACACTAGGTATCAGTTCAGTTCAGTCCCTCAGTCATGTCCAACTCTTTGTGACTCCATGGACTGCAGTCATGCATGCCAGGCTTCCCTGTCCATCATCACCAATTTCCAGAGCTTGCTCAAACTCATGTCCATCGAGTCGGTGATGCCATCCAACCATCTCCGTCCTCTGCTCCTCCCGCTTTCAGTCTTTCCCAGCATCAGGGTCTTTTCAAATGACTCAGTTCTTCATATCAGGTGGCCAAAGTATTGGAGTTTCAGCTTCAGCATCAGTCCTTCCAATGCATATGCAGGACCAATTTCCTTTAGGATGGACTGGTTGGATCTCCTTGCTGTCCAAGGGACTCTCAAGAGTCTTCTCCAACACCACAGTTCAAAAGCATCAATTCTTTGGCACTCAGCTTTTTCATAGTCCAACTCTCACATCCATACATGACTACTGAAAACACTGTAGCTTTGACTAGATGGACCTTTGTTGGCAAAGTAACATCTCTGCTTTTTAACATGCTCTCTAGGTTGGTTATAACTTTTCTTCCAAGGAGCAAGCGTCTTACAGATATTCCTAATACAGATGAGGCAGTATACATTCAAGCCACTTAATATGCTTCATAGAGTTCCATTTTAGAATATTATTAAAAATCTTAGTGGACTTAAAATATTATCTAGCCTTTTGTAGAAATGTCTGAAGTCAGGCACTGAATCAAGTAATAGGATGTACTCATCAGAAATAGCATTAAGAAGTAAGGATAACTTTTCCACTGTTTTTATAAGGAAAAATTCAGTTACTAAAATTAATTAAAAAGCAATTCTGATATTAGAGAAATGCAAATCAAAACTACAATGTGGTATCACCTCACACCAGTCAGAATGACCATCATTAAAAATTCTATAAACAATAAATCCTGGAGAGGATGTGGAGAGAAGGGAACCCTCTTACTACTGGTGGGAATATAAATTGATATAGTCACTATGGAGAAGAGTATGGAGATTCCTTAAACAGCTAGGAACAGAACTACCATATGACACAAAAATCCCACTACTGGGCATATACCCTGAGAAAGAGGGTATACCATAATTGAAAGAGATGCATGTACCCAAATGTTTGTGGCAGCACTTTTTATAATAGCCAGTACGTGGAAATAACCTAGATGTCCATCGACAGATGAATNCTTTCATGCATTGGAGAAGGAAATGGCAACCCACTTCAGTGTTCTTGCCTGGAGAATCGCAGGGATGACGGAGCCCAATGGGCTGCCGTCTGTGGGGTCGCACAGAGTCGGACACGACTGAAGCGACTTAGCAGCAGCAGCAGCAGCAGCAGCAGCAGCAGCAGCAGTGCTAAATGTACTTATAATGCTATTATGTGAGTTGTCAATTTTAAACGACATAAACAGCCAACCCTCAAATTATGAAATAATGAATTCCATAAACTCCTATTAAAGATAAATCTGTGTAGGTATCCTGACACTTTTAGTGTATAAAACATTTATATCTATGTTTCAATCCTAAAATATACACTGGTTTTCAACTTCCTTGTAAAAAAATGCACCGGTCATGATCTAACATTTTCCTAGTTTTCCTTCTGATTTTTTGGTTGGTTGAATGTAAAAACACTACATTTCTGATATACAATTGGTAAACTGATAATAAGCAGAAAGTAGTAAATCCACTTTCAGTAACTTTACAAAACTTAAAAAATATATTTTTTATTTTTTTATTTGGCCTCACCGCATGGCATGTGGAACCTTAGTTCGCCAACCGAGGACTGAACACGGGCACATGGCAAGTGAATGCACCGCGTCCTAACCACTGGACTCTCAGGGAATCCCCAAGGAAGTTTCATTAGTGATAACAGCAGAAAATGAGCACCTCTACAGTAGTGTGAAATTACTTGCTGATTAGGAGAGTGAATACTTAAGTTATTGGCTGACTATGTTTTATAAAGGTCTTGCCATTATATATAAAGTGAGATATAAATTGAACTAAGATTCCTGTAAAAATAAATTGTGGTCCCTTCATGCTTATATAGTCTTCAATAGTCTGTTTCTCATAATTCAGTTATTCTTTCTTAAATCTTTACATTACTAACTGCTTAGTAAATCTTTCATTAAGGAAAACATAAAACTCTTGTTTGCAATAAAAGAATGAGCATCTAGATGACCAATGATATTCACTGAGGCATGCTCAAATACACAAAATAGGCTAAACCACTTCATGTTACTCACTTCTGTCTTTTTCTACTTTTTTGATTCTGTTGACAAGTAACATTCAATAGCACCACTGAGGCGGTTGAATGCTGACCTCTCTTTAATACACCCCTAGAAAATCTGAGTGCTAAAAGCAGCTATATAAAAATATGGAAAGAGATAGATTTATGTATCTCTACTTTATCCCTCCGATGATGGAAAACAGCTCTGCCACTGTTTCAGCTACAACCTCTTTATTCACACGGCTGTAAGTTCTTAATGAATTTCATCAAGAATTCAATTTAAATGTATTAAGCTGCTGTCAGTCCTTCAGTAAGATCAATGAACACCACTCAGGGAGGTATGGAAACAGTTTTCTGAATCTTCCCCTGAAACAACTTCAAGGCAAGAATGAGATTCAATAAAATGCACTTTAGTAAAGAAACAACAAGGGACAGTCAATAGAACATGAATACTAGAGTCTGGCAGATCTGTGTTTAGAAAAACAAGCTCAAGCCTTGGATATTTAAATGTACCATCCAGGACTTCTATGTTTCTAAAATCTCAAAAGGCTGTTGTGACTATTATATGCAATACAATAAATAAAGGTAGACTGTATTATTTGGCAACTAGTAGACAAATAGAAGATAATATTAGTTTTTAGTCATTTAGTTGTCATAAAAAAACACTGCAATTATTAAAAGATATAGCCATTGACTACAGGGTAAAATATATCAAAAACATTTTAGCCACATTCATGTCACAGATAGAAACATATCTTGAAATGGTCACAGAAAATACAGTGATAAAATGAGAGCATTTTGCAAAAGAAAGGCAATCCACTTAAATGCTATTATAAAAAGACCTCAGTTGTACTGGAGAATTTTCTGTGCACTTTCTGTTTCGGCCTTACTGATTTTTACTGCCAAAGTAATTTCATAGAACATGAATGGGCAGGAGGCATATGTATGCTCAAGTGCTTTATGATATCAGTTCAAAATGCATCCTCCTTTTCATCTACTTTTATATAGCAGTTTTATCAACTATACTCTGACCACAGAAATGACTTACTAATTCTAAAGCTTTGAGAAAAGGAAGGTCCAGGGAAAGGTGAGTGAAGGGAGACAGATGCTATTCAACTCAGTTTTAATGATTCAATGCAATAAACATGTATTATGTTCTATCTACAGTTCAGGAGCTGTAGATCTTAGTAAAGAGCCAAAGATGAGCAAAACATAATCCTGAGGACACTCTATTTGTATACAGCCGTTTACAGCAGAAAGCCTATAAAACACAATCTCACCAAATATATAGATAATGTGAGTGAAAGTTCACTACAGACATGAAAAGGAAGCCTTCCACATTTATTGGGATCTATTTAAAAATACTGACTGGTATGCGATGCTTTATCAATTTAACAGAAACCAATATTTAAATGTTCTTGTTAAATCACAGTGAAGACTGGTTTATACATTTAGTGAAGCCATGGAAAATTTGCTACCAAAGTGAATGATTTTCAACCTAGTATGAAACATTGTTTTGGGGAAAAACAACAACTAAATGTCATAAAAACAAACAAATCAAAAGACTCAAGTGTTTACGGGAATACCATTAACTCGGGAGTCCTGCCTATCTTATATTAATATAATGTCCTACTACCAACAGTACACTAAACAAATGTCTTAGAGCTTCCTCTAATGGAAACATCTTTCATCCCTATTGGGAACTTTCTCAGTCATGCATAGTTTATTTGAAATCCAAAGGTTCATTTGGTTCTGCCAGACTAAAATTAGATTACTAAAACTAGAATTTTATACTCACCCGATCCTCCTTTTGCCAAGTATTTGTTCTTTGCATAAAGGACAGAATCTAACATAGACTCAAAGAGAAGAAAATAGCCCTATATAAATAAAAAGGAAAAAGTGGTTTTCAGAAATGTGCAATATCATCATAAGCAGATAACTTTAAATATCTAGGCTACTATTTCAGCAAAAAATAATTTTTTGACTCTACCATATAATAGTCTTCAAAGTTTGAAATCACTTTTTGCAGGAAACCCCCCATGTAGTAATTAAATCAAGCCGGGGTACAAAGTGGATCCAGAATGTTTATTACAGTAGAATGTAGTGAACCTTCTCCACCTTGTTTCCACTTCCTAGAGTACTGTTTCTTCCCCATTAAAAGCAAAGTTTCACATAGACACTGCTAATGTACTGTATAACTTCCTGGAACACTGCAGTATGAATCTAGACCAATTGTTCTATTTGCCCCCAGAGAACATTTTTGATTGTCACAACTATTTAGGAGGTAAACATCCTTTACTGATAAACATCTTTTACTGACACAAGAAGGCCCCCCAAACAAACAAATGTCTGATCTCAAATGTCTATAGGGCTAAGGCTGAGAAACTGGTCTAGAATATCTTTTCCCGAAGTTATTTTCTGCCCAAAGACAATCTCTTTAAAGAGTTAAAAAAAAAAAAAAGACAGGAGGGGACTTTTAATCAAAGAGGTGAGGAAGATCAGACACTCTATTCTCCTCAAGAGATTCATAATACACAACAGCACATTAACAAGTTCTGAAAAGTGTTACAGTGAAGAGGAGTATGGCTGAACATATTTTAAATAAGTATTGCCCACTTTTTGACTAGAGACGTTTCTTTTCCTATGTAACACATAACATCTTGCACAACTCTGCTGTCTGAAACACATTTCGTGAAACTTGGCCCCAGTGCACTCCAGATTCTGGAGAACACCACTGACTCCTTCACCAAAAAAGGATAATCACAGCAGAAATGAAAAGATAACTCACCACTTCAGTAAGTCCCCTACAGACGAACCAGTTCCATTCTGAAAGAATGGTTGTAAGTCTGATTTGTAAATTCAACAAAGTAAGCCTAAGTAACAAGCTAACACAACTGGCTATATAGTACTGTACTGTAACAGGTTTATAATACGTTTCATACAAATAAAACATAAAAAACAAAAAATTAAGAAAACATTTTTACTCTTACAGTAAAGCAACTTGAAAAGTACAGTAGTACAGTGTGATAGCTGGTCAATTTGAATCTTTCAAAGTTTGCTACTTGAAGGTTCGTATGTAGGGGGCTTACTGTATCCGTATCACATACACAGCATATTCTAGCAGTATGCTACAGTTTATTATAGAAATGAAAAACTAATTTTAAGTGAGAGATCAAAGCCAGTTTCTGTTAGTATTCTTCTGGGACCCATCTCCCAATAGCCCTGAACAGTAGGGAAAGGTAAGTCTTCAGTACAGTGCTTATTAGCATACAGTAAACCCTATTATTGCTAATATGGATTTAACTCAGATGACCATTATGTCTACTACTGCTGGCAGGAATCCGTTAGAAGAAATGGAGTAGCCATCATGGTCAACATGAGCATCCAAAACGCAGTACTTAGATGCAATCTCAAAAACGATAGAATGATCTCTGTTTGTCTCCAGGGCAAACCATTCAATACCACAGGAATCCAAGTCTATGTCTGAACCACTAAAGCTGAAGAAGCTGAAGTTGAACGGTTCTATGACCTACAGGACCTTTTAGAACTAACACCCAAAAAAGATATCCTTTTCATTATAGGGGATTGGAATGCAAAAGAAGGAAGTCAAGAAACACCTGGAGTAACAGGCAAATTNAGCCTAACCTTTGGTAGTTCCTCTGCCTGTCCTTGGTGTTTCTTGGCTTGCACTTGTTGCACTTCAGTCTTCTTTCATCGTTACATGTCATTCTTCTCATGTGTCTTATGTTTTACATACTAGAGCAAAACATATAACAAATCATCCTGGAACATCTTGTAGGGGCAGAGGAACAAACTGAAAGAGCTATTAATGGACAAATCTGAAAACACTTGAACAACAAAAAATAAGTAATATACTGCCATGTTAAGTAAATATTTGTTAGTCCATACTGATTTAAATGAATAATTGGATAAGTTAATAAATGGAGATAGAGAGAAACTCTTCATACAAAATAATACCAAATTATGCAAAGGAGCATAACTCCTTACTCTTTTAAGTGTGGGCTGCACTTAATGACTTCATTTCAAAGAATACAGTGTGGGATGTGGGAGAGAGAGAGAAACTTTATAGGAGAAATCGGATCAACCCTACTTGAGGCTCATGATCAAGGTCAATCATAAATCATTACAAATAGTGTGTACCCTTGATGTGATGGGGCTTCCTAGGTGGCATTGCTGCTGCTGCTAAGTCGCTTCAGCCGTGTCTGACTCTGTGTGACCCCATGGACAGTAGCCCACCGGGCTGCCCCATCCCTGGGATTCTCCAGGCAAGAATACTGGAGTGGGTTGCTGCCTGCTAATGCAAGAGACGTAAGAGATGTGAGTTTGATCCCTGGGTTGGGAAGATACCCTGGAGTAGGAAATGGCAAACCCATTCCGGTATTCTTGCTGGAGAATCCTATGGACAGAGAAGCCTGTCGGTTAGATACAATGTCATGAAACTGGCACTTAACCTCTGTGATCTTCATAGAAGCCCTTAACCTCAATTTAACCATGAGAAGAACATCATAAAAATTCTAATAGGGAAGCAATCTGCAATTTACCTGACTGGAATTACTGATAACTATTGAGACCCTAAAAATCAAAGAAAGCCTGAAAAATGTTCACAGCTAAGAGAAACCTAAATAGATATGGTGAGTAAATGCAAGTGGTAACCTAAATGGGATACTAAAACAGAAAGAGGACATTATGTGAAAACTAAGGAAATATGAATAAACCATGAAATGGTTAATAACATTTGACTGTTAGTTCATAACTTGTAACAAATGTGGACCTCTCAGGTGGCACAGTGGTAAAGAATTTGCCTATCAATGCAGGAGACATTGCAGGTTCCGAAAGATCCCTTGGAGGAGGAAATGGCAAATTTCCTATGACAAAAAATCCTATGAATAGGGGAGCCTAGTAGGCTGTAGTCCATGAGGTCCCAAAGAATCAGACACAATTTAGCGACTGAACATGCAAACTGTAACAAATGTACATTCTAATGTAAGATGTTAGTCACAAGGGCCACTGCATGCATGTGAGGGGGGAGTGGCAATGGTGATAAACTCTCAGGGCTATATGCTCTTGTTTTTGAATCTGAGAGCTTGAGAGTATTTTTTGATTAAAAAAATGATACTCCTGTGAAACAAAGAAGATCATAGGGGAAATGGCATCTATAAAAGTAATTAGTCATAACCAAGAGCCTCAAGCATACAATTTAAACAAATGTCTGACCTCAGATNATCCAGTCCCATCACTTCATGGCAAATAGATGGGGAAACAATGGAAATAGGGACAGACTTTATTTTCTTTGGCTCCAAAATCACTACAGATGGTAACTACAGCCATGCAAGTAAAAGACTCTTGCTCTTTGGAAGAAAAGTTATGACAAATCTAGACAATGTATTAAAAAGTAGAGACTTTGTTGACAAACGGCTGTATAGTCAAAGCTATGCTTTTTCCAGTAGCCACGTATGGATGTGAGAGTTGGACCATAAAGAAGGCTGAGGGCCGAAGAAATGATGCTTCTGAACTGTGGTGTTGGAGAAGACTCTTGAGTGTCCCTTGGACAGCAAATAGATAAGACCAGTAAATCCTAAGGGAAATCAACCCTGAACATTCATTGGAAGGACTGATGCTGAAGCTGAAGTTCCAATATTTTCGCCCCTTGATGGGAAGAGCTGACTCATAAGAAAAGACCCTGATGCTGGGAAAGATTGATGGCAGAGAAGGGGACAACAGAGGATGAGATGGTTGGATGGCATCACTGATTCAATGGACATGAGTTTGAGAAAGCTACAGGAGATGGTGAAGGACAGGCCTGGCCTGTTGCAGTGCATGGGGTCACAAGTAGTCAGACATGACTGAGCGACTGAACAAGGAACAATGAACAGCAAAGTTAAGGTATAGGTAAAATAAATCTATGGTGATAGAAAACAAAAGAACGGTTGCCTGTGGCAGGGTGTTACCAAAACTACAATGTAGATAGCAAAATAAAATAGTTGCTTTTGTGAAAAACAACAGTTAATCAAGTTGTTAGGCTTTGTAGATTAGGTCATTGTTTCACTGTGAGGCTGTGTGATAGTCCATAATAACCTGTAACTGTGAGATNATCCCAGGGACGGGGGAACCTGGTGGGCTGCCGTCTATGGGGTCACACAGAGTCGGACGCGACTGAAGCAGCTTAGCAGCAGCAGCAGCAGCAGCCTAGAAGTGGTTGCCATTTCCTACTTTCTTAGAGACTGTCCAACACAAGTGACTCTGAGATTGTGACCAATAGAGCATGTCATGGAATTTTAGAGAAATGTAGAGTTTATTTGCTCCAAGTTATATCATTTTAAGGATGAAGGGACCCAGACTCAGAAAGGTGATGTGAATGGCCCAATGGCAGGCAGTAATAAGTAGCAGTGTGAGGCTAGAAGGCATATCTCCTGACACCCAGACTAGTAATCTTTCCATGTCATCCATGCTCACTTACTTTCTTGCGCATCTGTTACATGACAGTGCTTACCTAGATGCTGAAGAGTCGAGACAACAAAGAATATGACAGGCAAGTCCCACTCGCGTGTCATATGAGTTCAGGTGGAGGGAGACCAACGATGTTGAATAATTAAAGAAGCTGAACTTCATCAGATGACTTTATTTGTAAAGTCAGGAAATATGTAATCTCCCCCCTTTTGTTTCAGGGGTGAAAAGATTAAACAAATGTAGGTATTTATTTGGTTTTAATGATAAGCCCCATGTGCTTTTATTGATTTTATGTTTTATGTTAAAACATCACAAACCCAAGGTAAACTGCATATTGTATGCTGTTGGATATGTTCTTAACTAATCCCATGTCTTCTGGCACTACTGTATGTATTCAATCACTGTGAATGATATGTTGTACATGTTAAAGTATTTAATAGATGTAACTTAATAAACTGGCATTGAAAGCCACAGAATTTTAATAATTAGACCAATTCTTTTGTCCATTTGTGCATTTATTTTTCTTTCTAGACTAAGGTCCAAAGATAATCTCTTGAAGTTTTAAAATACATCTAGTTCTCCATGTATTTGAATCCAAAATGGCAACTGATTTTTCACAGGTTATAATAAACCTTATGACAAATTGATTGTGAAGCCCAACAGATTGTACCACTCTGGTCAGATGGAAGAAAGGAAGAGGAGCACAGAATATGATGAGTTCCTTTCATGAATTAGGGGATTCTGTAGTTAAGCAGCTTAAGCTCACACTAAACATCCCTAAAAAAGGAGAAAGAAAGGCCAGAGAAAGTCATATTGGTATTTGATAGAGCCAGAATTTGGACCCAGATCTTTGAAACCACACATACTGTCACTCATGACAACAGCAATCAGCCAGAATTGAAGGGGTTAAACTCATTCCTCTTTCCATTTCCAGAGCAGTATCTGGAGTCACCACTGATGCTCAGCCAATATTAGGTTGGACCATGTTAAACTGCCATTTCTGTGGGTCAAAAAATGGTCACATTGAAATTTCATTTGTTTCCAGCTTGTGGTTGTAGGTAAAATGAAACATGGATTGAGGGAGAAGACAATAAAATCTCCTCCAAAAACTCAGTCTCAAAAATTTACCTCTCCTTGGTGGCTCAGATGGTCAAAGAATTTGCCTGCTTCGTGGAAGACCTGGGTTCGATCCCTGGGTTGGGAAGATCCCTTGGAGGAGGGCATGGCAACCCACTCCAGTATTCTTGCCTGGAGAATCCCATGGACTCATGAGTCCATGTGGTCACAAAGAGTTGGACACGACTGAGCAACTTTCACTTTCAACTGCTGGGAGTGATAATAACAAACCATTTTTTATACTTATGGAAAAAAATGAAATATTTGCCCTAAATGTATTAAAAGTCAAATGTCCACAAAAGTCATAATACCAAGGTCTCCAGATGAAAAATACTGGATAACCAAATTCAGCTCCCCAAACACAATTTGTTCTCAAAAGGACTCTAATCCCTAGGAACTTCAGAACAAAGAGCAAAACTAACCAAGTGTTATATACTTTGACTGCCATCCCTGTTTACATTGCTTCTACCCACTCCCCCCATACACACCAAAATAATAACAACAATGATAGTGACAATAATAATAATGCTTCAGGGTGGAACTGTAGAAAACACAGTGGATTAGTCGATGAACTTTGTTCCAGGCCCTGGTCTGTCAGCCGGCAAATTCTGCCACCTTGGGCAGACCACGTTATTTCTATGGATCTCAATGTCCTCCTGTGAGAATCATGAGTGAGTGCATGCTATGTCGCTTCAGTTGTGTCTGACTCTTTGCGATCCCATGTACTGTAACCCACCAGGCTCCTCTGTCCAGACAAGAGTACTGGAGTGAGTTGCCATGCCCTACTCCAGGGGATCTTCCCAACCCAGGGATCAAACCCTGCAATGCAGGGGGATTCTTTACTGTCTAAGCCACTAGGGAGGCCCGAGAATCGTGAAGAGAAAGGGATCAAGTGAGCTAAAGCCCCTTCCATTTGTAATTTAGAAACAAGTCTCAATAATTCTATGCTCATAATGCTTGAATTTCAAGTGAGCTTCCCTTTTTCAGTGTATTGGGGGAGAGAAGAGGGTTTCTCCAAAAGAAAGCAAAATTCCCCATGTACCATATATTTCGAGTACGTTACACTTGGCAAATGGGGACTTTTCACTCATCCAGGGCAGGAAATGGAAAGGTGGCTGGAACTGAGACATACACTCCAGGGTCAGTGAGTGGTGTGCCATCTTGACAGCACTCTTCCTGCCCCTCTGCTCCCCACCCACCCCCACCACCCNGTCCAGCCTTTGACTAAGAGTTTTCAACCACTTCAGAAAATTACATCCACTGATGGCAACACTGCTTGTGGCACTTGATTCTCCAGCAAGATACAGGTCTGTTGGTCTACTTTTATAGTGACCACATTTACAATAATCCTACATGTAGATAAAAACTTCTGATCTCTCATAACTTTAGTATACGCTTCCTCAAGTATTTACATATTTTAATATATGCTATTATAAATTATTTTCCTTTTATTTCTCCTTTATATCTCTGACAGGGTATCCCATGGTTTTTTTTGAAATTATATATGTAGGTTGTTGTTCAGTTGCTTAGTCATATCCGACTCTTTGCGACCGCATGGACTGCTGCACACAGGCTTCCCTGTCCTTCACCAACTCCTGAAGCTTGCTCAAACTCATGTCTGTTGAATCGGTGATGCCATCTATCCGTCTTGTCTATCATCCCCTTCTCCTCCTGCCTTCAATCTTTCCCAGAATCAGGGTGTTTTCTAATGAGTAGGCTCTTCACATCCGGTGGCCAAAGTATTGGAGTACCAGCTTCAGCATCTCCTTCTAATGAACATTCAGGGTTGATTTCCTTCAGGATTGACTGGTTTGATCTCCTTGTAGTCCAAGGGACTCTTGAGAGTCTTCTCCAACACCACAGTTCAATATGTAGTTTATATCATATATGATAATGTGTGTGTATGTTCAGTTACTCAGTCATGTCCAACTCTTCACGACCCCGAGAACTGTAGCCCGCTAGATTCCTCTGTCCATGGAATTTCCCAGGACAGATTCTTCCCAGGCAAGAATACTGGAGTGGTTTGCCATTTCCGACTCCAGGGGATCTTCCTGACCCAGGGATTGAATCCATGTCTCTTGCATTGGCAAATGGATTCTTTACCAGTGAGCCAGGGAAGCCCTGGAAGGTATCTGATAATACCTATAGATTGTTTTAATATAGTAAAAGGGATGTTAACACTATGTATGGAGAGAGAAAAGGATGAAGAAGCAGGGCTGTGAGCCCTGGGAGGGCAAAGACTAAGTCTTATGCTGGTGTAACTCCTCAGGACTCCCAGTGGAACTCTGCATGCTTTGGAAAGAGGTGAGCATTTTGGGGAAAAACTGAGAGCAGGAGGTGGCTCCAAACAAGACTGAAAGTCCCTTTCTCTCAGAGTTCATTCATGTTTGAAAATTGAATGGCAATGCAATATTTCTTCTTCCTGAACATGCCTCTCGGGCCCACACTTTTGAGCTTTGACTGTTCCTCCACCTTGAAGCTCATTTCCTCTTTCAACCAATCTTTGAAAAGAACACATTTATCTTTTAAGGCACAATTCAAGAGGATTTTCCTGATCCTATCCTTTCACCTGCCGATTCTTGAAAATTGGACTCATCTCTCTTTTTTCTGTACTCCCACAATATTTTGCCTGCACCTCTGTTGTAGCACAGTGGGTTTTTAAAACCATGTCTTAGAGTTCTTTGTATGTAATCTGCTTATCCTACTCAGAGAGTGAGTTCTTGGCCATGCAGATCTGTTATTAACTAATTTCCATATCCCCATACATAGAAGAGTGGCTTCCCAGATGGAACTAGTGGTAAAGAACCCTTCTGCCAGTGCAGGAGACATAAAAGGCACGGATTCTATCCCTGGGTCAGAAAGATCCCCTGGAGAAGGGAATGGCTACCCACTTCAGTGTTCCTGCCTGGAAAATTCCATGGACAGAGGAGTCTGGTGGGCTACAGTCCATAGAGTTGCAAAGAGTCGGACACGACTAAGCAACTTAATGTACACACACGTGTGTATTGCAGAGGACCGGGCACAGAGTAGGTGTTCAGTAGTCAGCTGAATGAGTAAGTGACTACTCACAAGCAGTCCTGCTGATGGGAAAGATGTCTCAGCGTGATGGGTTCTCTGGTGTGGGTTAGAATTGGGGTGAGATTCCCTTTGAACAATTACCCCCAGGACTTTACCTCAGAGAGCTTTGTGCTGATTCCAAAGGGGGACCAACTCGAATAGGACACAAATGCCTTTCTTCTTGTTAAGAGAAAGTGCTCACATGCTCAGTGAGGGAGTCTCCTTCCTAGCCTCTAGCTCTCTTGAGTTTAGAAGTTCTGATTAAGAATCTGCCTGCAGTGTAGGAGACCCGGGTTCGATCCCTGGGTTGGGAAGAGCCCCTGGAGAAGTAAATGGCAACCCACTCCAGTATTCTGGCCTGGAGAGTTCCACGGACAGAGAAGCCTGACGGGCTACATTCCAGGGAGCCTCGGGAGTCGGACACGACTGAGTGGCTAAACCAGCACCAGCACACACCAATCAGCATGTGGATCACAACCTTGTGGTTTCAGCAAAGAAGTGTTGCTGTACCTGATATTTCAAAACACAGACCTCAGAGATGGGTCACCTTGAAGTTTGCATTTTGTGCCAATGATGTTCCAGAGGAAATGCTGGGGGAATAAGAAGAGGAAATGCTGGGGGAATAAGAAGAGGAAAGGAGGTTGCCCCCACTTTTGGCCTCATTTTCCTCCAAATGAGAAATCTCTAAAAGGATCTCTCTGTCTTTCTGGTAGGGAGGCAGCAAAGCATTTGTTTTGTTTATTTCACACAATAAAGTAAAAGTGAACAAAGAATAAAAAGAACGATAATACAAAGTCTTATATAATATTTTTCCTATGTGCTCTCATGCCTTAGTGATCTTAAAAGAGGCCTGTGAAGTCATGGGGATATTCACTTCCATTTGAATGAGGACATATAACAAAATGTGTCTACCTAGGGTGTTTTCAAGAGACAGATGAAAAGTGGACTTCCCTGGTGGGCCAGCGATTAGGAATCCACCTGCCAGCCAGTGCAGGAGACACAGGCTCAATCCCTGGTCCAGGAAAATCCCACATGCCACAGAACAGCCAAGCCCAAGAGCTGCAACCGCTAAGCCTGTGCTCCACAACTGCCAAAACCCAGGAGCCTAGAGCTTGCGCACCACAAGGAGAGAAGCCACTGCTATGAGAAGACCTCGCACCGCAACTGGAGAGTAGCTCCCATTTGCCGCAACTAGAGAAAGCCCACAGAGAAGGCAATGGCACCCCACTCCAGTGTTCTTGCCTGGAGAATCCCAGGGACGGCGGAGCCTGGTGGGCTGCCGTCTATAGGGTCACGTAGAGTTGGACACGACTGAAGCGACTTAGCAGCAGCAGCAGCAGCAGAGAAAGCCCAATAGCAGCAATGAAGACTCAGCACAGCCAAAAATGAATAAAGCTCCCAAAGTTTAGAACACACAAAGAGAGATGAATTAAAAGTAACAGGGAGGAGGTCGTGTCTTCTTCACTGAGAAGCCAGCTTAGAAAGATTTGGATGGCAGGTGGTCAGTGTCAGAGGCCAGAAGACAAGTCTTCAGCATCCAAAGACTGGCCTCAAAGGGCCTCTAAGAGTCTGCAAATCAGAAGAATAACAAAAGAAAAACAGAGTAATAGTACAGTAATAAAAACTAGCACTTATTGAATTCTCTGGGCAGCGTGGAAAACACTCTACATACATGATCTATTTGAACCTTGGATAGAAAGGAGCCTATGAGAGAGGTCGTTATTAGCCCTACTTTATAGATGAGACTGTGACAGGCAAGTGACTTGCCCAAGGCCCTACACACTAATAAATGGTGGAGCTTGGATTCACAGCCAGCATGGTGCTCTTCCAGGACATTCTGAGGACAAACAGGCCCCCGGCATGTCCCATAGGCATGCACTTCATTTTCAAAACCAAAAGAGAAAGGACTCAGATAACAGAGGCTTTTTTCCTTTATTTAAAAAACAAACAAACAAACAAAAAAACAGGTCTCCTGCAATGTAACTAAATAAGCCCATGAGAAGAGCAGGAAGAAGGCCAGAGCCTCTGGGAGCTGGCCTTCACCTGAAGAAGAAAGTGCAGAGATTCCTCCTGGGGACGGATGCCCCCATTTTCTTCTCTTGTTTAGGAAAGGGGCTTGGCTGTCAGACTTTGATTCAGAACAGGAGTGCATTCAGAAGCATCCTCTGGCAAGGCTGGGAAGCTGCTCACATCCCCGGAAAATTCAGCGGGAGAAAAAGGTTATGGAAGCGAGTGGGAGTTTATTCAACAGTGTCTGAGGCCTTTCAGAACCATGAGTGAGTGTCTATAAAGAAGCAGTCAAGCATAGGCTGGGAATTATCTCTGTTGGGTGCCTACCTGTGACAGGCCCTCAAGAGCTGCTAAGAGGCTCATTCAGTGCCCGGTGGGGACAATGGGCGGTGGGGACAGACAATTCGGAGGAGTCTATCACTCTGGTGGTGTTATCTTTAGCACTGAATAAAACCGGAGTTCCCCCTTTCTGCCTCCTCCTCAGCACTATTTTTAGGAGCCAGTGGTACTTTTCAGCTCTCTTTCACTATTTTTCAACAGGTTCACAAGGGCACGAAGTGCAGTATATAAAAAGAGGATAATGACTGGAGTGCAGGAAAAGGCCCAGTGAGCAGAGCAGCCAAGCTTGCCAGGGGCTAGAATAGATGAAAGTCCAGAGAAGAGTCAGGAAGAAATGGCATTGTCTGCACGGAGAAACTCCCTATTTTACGTACAGTACTTCTGAGATGCTAAAGTAGGCTTTCTGAAGTTCAAAGTTTAGAGGAAAAAGAGTCAGCTTTAAACCGCTCTGAGTGAGAAGTCGGGATAATACAAGGCGGTCTTCTTCGCCCAACTGTTCGCGGTTGTCTCATGTGTGCCTTTGCAACCTGGACGCTGATGCGTGAGCTTTGCTTGCCGGGGCTGGTTCCGCGGGTATGTGACCTGTGCATCACACAGAACCCAAGGCGTGGAAGGGCCCGCACCTCACTGAATGCTCTGTCTTGAAATCTTGAGAATTTTTGAGCAGGGGTCGCCACATTCTTATTTTGCCTTGTGCAGCTGCTCTTGGATTACAGAAACAGAGAGCTGTCACATTTACACAGTCCCAGATACCAGGCCTTTGCTGTGTCAGAATTATATGGGGAATTAAAATATAACATGTATTATATAAACCCTCGAGTTGGATAATCTGTTTTTTTGTTTTTGTTTTTGCTTATGTTTTCATATCATGCATTGTTCCTGTTACAGGAAGACAGTTGCTGCTTGGGTTTTTTTTTTTTTTTTNAAATTAAAAAACCCTTCTTTAAAATCCTTGAAATTTCTTTAAAATTCATAAACAAAATTTTAAACCCCATCAAAATAATCTGATCGAGTTGCCCAAATTAGTGCCAATTCCAACTTCAAGGTTCTTAGAGAGATTTTTTTCCCCTGGGCTAAAAATGTCAATGTTTCTTAATCCTCTGAAGTTTGGCATTTATACTTAAAAGAATTTCCTATATGTCTACTTGCACTCAAAATAAAAAATATCAATAAGCTCTTTTCCACATACCGCATAATGATAATCCAGATTCCTGATCAAACAATATTAGAAAGCACTTCTGAGGTTCTAGCTATTTAAACAACGTAATTTTCACATCAGAGAAATCAGTACCAGCGAGGTTAAGTGACTTATTTTAGGATATGTAGCTGGAAAAATAACTCTGGACAATCTTCAGATCCCATCATAAACACTGGCTCTAAGATTCAATTCCAAATGCTGCTAACCAAACTCCACCTGAGATAGAGGGCAAGCAAACAAAATGATAATCATCCCTCGAAGCACGAACATCCTTTCCTAGATGCCATGCCTTTACGTCACAATTTTTAGAGTGAGCCACCATTATTAGGTAGGAGAATTTCTCAAAGAAAATGATCAAATGTTTTTGTTGATACATGTAAAGATTTAACATAGTGCCTGGCACAGAGTTAACACATAAAACCTATTAAACACTATATCACACGACTCTATTTTGGCAGAAGTCATATGGGGTCTGCTACTATGGGACAGAACTGGGCTAAAATGGTAGCAGCAGCAGGTTTTCTTCTTTCCCCATTCCCTTCCCCGCCTTTTTCTCTCTTCATTGGTGTATAATTTAAAAAATACCTTAAATCTATTTAACTTTTTTTTTTTATAATTTTATTTTGGTTGTGCTAGATGTCCACTGTTGCAGTTTTCCCTAGTTACAGCAAGCAGGGTGCACTCTAGCTGTGGTGCACGGTCTCATTGTGGTGGCTCTGTTACAGAGCACGGGCTTGGGGGTGGGGCGGGGGGCGCTTCAGTAGTTTCAGATCCCGGGCTCTAAAGCACAGGCTCAAAAGTTGTGGCAAATGGGCCTAATTGCTCTGTGGCATGTGGGATCTTCCCAAAACAGGGATCAAACCTCTCTCCAGCACTGGCAGGCGAACTCCTCACCACTGAGCCACCAGGGAAGACCCTATATCAATTTCTGATAATACCTTTCTTCATTTCTGTAGCAAGGTATTTGAATGGACATGAACTTGGGCAACTCCAGGAGATGGTGAGGGACAGGGAAGCCTGGCTTGCTGAAGTCCATGGGGTCACAAAGAATTGGATACGACTTGGCAAGTGAACAACAAGAAGTAAGATTTTCTAGTAAGGGCTCTATTCTGTCAGAGTAGTTTTCTAAACTTTATGGTAAAGATCAACTGAACTAGCAAATCTCTAGAATAGCATTTCTTCAAAACAACAACAGATTACATATATTCATATTTAGCCTATCTACTACATATGCCACATTATTATTATTATGGTCTAATTTTGCAGCTAGTGGGCTCTTAGTTCCCCTATCAGGGATCAAACTTAGGCCCTGGCAGTGAAAACAGAGTCCTAACCACTGGCGTATGTGCATGCTCAGCTGGGTCTGGCTCTTGCAAACCCATGGACTGTTTAGTCCACAAGACTCCTCAGGACATGAGATTATACTGGCAAGAATACTGGACTGGGTTCCTACTTCCTCCTCCAGGGGAATCTGCCTGACCCAGAGATTGAATCTGTGTCTCCTGCACTGGCAGGTGGATTCTTTACCACTGAGCCACCTGAGAAGCCCCTCTAACCACTGGACCACCAGGGAAAACTCAAGCCCCATTATTTAATACTTGATGAAGACTGACAATTTTACTAGTCATTTACATCACTTATCTGGAATATCTGTTCAACTACTACCTCCTCAAAAAGGATTTTCTGGATTCTCCATATTAAATATCTTCTTTCCCCACCAAACTCCATCTCTTTATTCTGCTTTATACTCTATCATGGCACTTTAACGAAAACTGGTTATTTTAAAATGCTGTTTTGCTTTCTAAAATTAATTTTCAAATGTTAATAGTGGTAAATATCATCACAGTAATATTAAGTGGCCTTTATGGAATATCTTATTAAATTCATCCCTAAAGCACATGTTATTATTTTCATTCAGCTGACAAGGAAACTAAGGCTTAGAAATGTTAAATAACCTAAAATTATGAGACTTAAAAAAAACAGCTCACAGTTAAAGAAACAGTTGAATGAGTCAGAATTTGAATCCTGGTCCATCTGACTATAGAGGCCAAGTTCTGAGTAACTATTCTATGTTGCTTCTTATTGATGACCTGAGTAAAATTAAGACTTGGTATTCGTATTATATTACGGGGCTTTCCAGGTTGGCTCAGTGGTAAAGAATCCCCCTGCCAATACAGGAGATGCAGGTTTGATCCCTAGGTCAGGAAGATCCCCTAGAGAAGGAAATGGCAACAGTGTCCAGTATTCTTGCCTGGAAAATCCCATGGACATAGCAGCTCAGTGGGCTATAGTCCATGGAGTTGCAGAGAGTCAGATATGACTTAACACATGCATTTGTATTATATGATACTACATTTGTAATTAAGGACTCAAGTGTTCTGAAATAAAAAATACCCAGAACATATAAACAAGATTAGATTTACAACAGGTACCTGATTGATAATATTTCAAAGTGAAAGCTTAGTTGGCAAGTGGCTGTTAGCCAGCATTCACTGTGAAAAATATTACTTTAGAAAATCCATGAATATATGTAGAAACAAAACTTAATTATTTGTGAGATAAATTAAAATGTCTAGTTAAGTATATTAGCAGATGAAAAGATTCATATATGGACTGCTCGCAGTTATTGTCCTTTCTCTCAACTTTCCACTTTGCTGAACTTCATTTTACTATAGGCTCCCTACGTGACAGAATGGGCTTTAATTTCCTGGGAATTGTCCTTGGTTCTGAACCAAGTCATTTATTACTGATATCAGAAGGCTTTGCTCCAAATGCCCTGCTTGTCTGCAGTGTGATTCAGACTGCAATTTCACAGGCTGCTGCCTTACCTGTAGGGGTGCCATCTGGAAGAGAATTATACTCCATACTTTCTCCCATGATGCTCATGGAGCACTCTTCTTCCCAAATTGACATTCATTTTTTAAAATTAAAATTTGCATTTACACTTCAAAAATTAATTACTACAAAAGGAACACACTGGATCAAATCTGGAACTAAAAGAGCCATTAACATTATTCATTGAAATGAATAATGGAACCTGATTTTAAAATGCCTGTTCATGATATCTATTCTTGGAATAGACAAATTAATGATAAAAAGAAAGTTGTGATACCTTCAGAATAAGGTGACTCTTTTTTTTTTTTTCAGTTCAAATAACTGAATTACTGATATGCTCTTAGGCAGAATTAACTAGTTAAAAAAGTAAGGCTAGGGGAAAGCAAAAATAAAACAAAAAGTTAATCTGTAGAAAGTCTAGTGATAAACAGGCAATAATATGGATTTAAAGATATAAATAAAAAGATTATTCCAAAAACTAAACAAGCCTATAAAATCTAATCCCAAATTCTTTTTCATATTCTTTTCCATTACAGATTATTACAAGATACTGAATGTAGTTCCTTGTGTTATGGGCTTCCGAGGTAGCTCAGTGGTAAAGAATACTCCTGTCAATGCTGGAGATGCAGGTTCAATCTCTGGGTCCGGAAGACCCCTGGAGGAGAAAATGAACCCATTCCAGGATTCTCGCCTGGAAAATCCCATGGCAGATGAGTCTGGTGGGCTACAGTCTATAGGGCTGCCAAAAGTCTGACGCGACTGGGTGCGTACATGCGCACATCTTGCGTTATACAGGAGGTCCCTGTGGTGTATCTATTTTATAAACAGCAGTGTGTATATGTCAATCCAAAACTCCTTATTTATCACATTCCCCCTTTCCCCTCTGGTAACCATAAGTTTGTTTTCTATATCTATGAGTCAATTCTGTTTTGTAAATAAGTTCACTTGCCCCATTTCTTTTAGACTGCACATTATAAATAGTATCATGATGAGCTGTCTTTACCTGACTTACTTCAGTTACTATAATAATCTCTAGGTTCATCCATGCTGCTGCAATAGCATTATTATTTTATTCTTTTTTATGGCTAATATCCCATTGTGTGTGTACACACACACACACACACACACAGTTTTTTCTTTTTCCATTTATCTGTCAATGGACATTTAGGTTGCTTCCATGACTTGGCTAGTATAAATAGTGCTGCTATAAACATTGGGGTACATGTATCTTTTCAAATTAGAATTTTCTCCCGATTTATATAAGCCCAAGAGTGGAATAGCTGGATTGTATGGTAACCCTATTTTTAGTTTCCTAAGGAATTTTCATACTTTTCTCCATAGGGGCTGCACCAATTTCATTCCCATCAACCGTGTAGTAGGGTTCCTTTTTCTCCATACCTTCTCCAGTATTTTTATTTGTAGACTTTTTGATAATGGCCATTCTGATCGGTTTGAGGTGTACTTCATTGTAGTTACGATTTTCATTTCTCTAATAATTAGTGATACTGAACATTTTTTCATGTGCCTGCTGGCCACTTGTATGTCTTCTTTGGAGAAAGATATATGTGAATTTCTGAAACAATATTCCCAATTCCCCACAGTGATTGAAAAAAATTAATTATAACTGGATATTCTACTTATAAAAATAAAACAATTACTTGCTAGCTCTTTTATTAAAGAGAATTATTGACATATTAAGTTACACTTATATAACAGGGCAGTCATACAATATTCATAAGTTATAGATATTTGAGACTACAGGAAAGATGAACTCTATTAACAGTATGGATTCAAGGCCTGAAGAACAAGATCACATTCTGTTTTCTGCAAAAATGCATTTTAGGAGCTACTGATGCTCTTAATTCAACATATACACCAGAAGAAAAAAAAAGACCATCTAGTTAGATGCATCAGTAAGCTAGTTGTCACCTTGAAAGCCATTTGCTAAAGCTATTATAAAGTGAATAAACTGGAAAATAGGAGATAAAACCTATCGTCCAGCCAAAGGGAGAAGCAGAAGAGGAAATGACCCTAAATAACAAAACAGAGACAACCAAATATATCTGCAGAGTAAATATAAACTTAAAATCTCATCTGCTGCCACCTTGCCGCCTCCCTGCCAACCCAGTTTAGAACTGTCAAACACGTATCATCTCCCCACCCCAACACCATATAATTCTTATAATTTCCAATAATTCTTAACATAAGCTAGTCCTCTTGTTAAATCACCACGCTAATTTACAATGTCCAAGTGGCAGGAAAAATTTCAATCATTTAAAAGTAATTCAGCAACATACTTTGTTGGTAAGACTGAAAAAAACAGAAATTCTCATACTACTTGTTGGCAAGAAAGCAGAATGGTAAGATAAGTGCTATGAAGAATTTGGTAAAAATTGTTAATACTGCATATGCATTAAGTCTTTGACCCATCAATCCCACCTCTGGGAACAAGAAATAAAATGAATACTGTAGAAGAATATGCAATACATTATTATTTGTAATAGCAAAGGAATGATAGACATTTTCATGAATGTTATTTACATTACATTTATCTAGACAATGGAATATTATCCAGCCATAGAAAAGAATGAGGAGTATTTCTCTATAATGATATAGAATGATGGTCAAGATATAATTTTTAATTTTTAATTTTACACAAAGCATAGAACAATACATAGAGTATGTTAACTCTGCATAACACAAGGGTAAAAATGTAAATATATACATATCTAATATTTTAAAAATAAGCCAACAGCTAAAAAGGAAACAAAAGTTTATCTATTAACTAAAGGACAGAAGAATGGAATCACTGAACTTTTTTGTAATTAAAACATAAATTTAAACTAAAAAGAGAAAAAAGCAATTCTTCCAAACTGAGGAGAAAGAAAACAAATACATCTGAAGGTATGTCAAGTTGGTTACATAATCAAAGGAAACTAATTACTTCAAATAACTGTGCATGAATGCTCAGTTGTGTCTGACTCTCTGTGACTCCACAGATTGTACTCGGCCAGGCTCCTCTGTACATGAAAATTTCCAGGCAAGAATACTGGAGCAGGTTGCCATTTTCTACTCCAGGGATTGAACCCATGACTCTTGCATCTCCTGCACTGGCAGGCAGTCTTTACCACTCCATCACCTGGAAAGTCCCCCTCAAGTAACTTTAAAACACAGTATTTAGACTACATATTTCTCATGAGATATATATTCTAGGACAGAAGCAAATATAAGGAAATCATAAGTGAAGTTATAAAACTTCATTTACAAATTTTGTTACTAGTAAAACTCATGTAAAATTTTTGAAACTATTATATAGATATATGATAGAACAAATAAGCAATTATTATTCTAAGAATCAAGATTTTTCTACAAAGAGATACAGTATAAAATCAAAGAATTAAAAATTCCATAATCTTAAATTGGAATTATCACTGTAAACTCATGGCTTTTTTAATATTAAAAAAATAGCTGTATCTGTCTACTAAGAATAATATACAACCAATGACAGTCCAGTAGTAATGAGCACTCCTGGAACCCAGACTGTGATCTCTAGATACCGTTTCCCAGTGAAAGAATCAGGATTCTTTGGTTCCTTCCAAGTTTAGGCAGTATAAAGTGACTGTAAAGAGTTTTATACTATCAGAAAGTATAATCTGAAATACAAACATACATTTTTTCTTTTCATCATTATACCGAGGATAACTAGAAATTGTTAAAGGGATCTAAGAGGTTAATTCAAATGCTTATCATTAGCTAAACATGGGCCAATTCAAAAATCAAAATAATAATTACAATGGTTCAAAACACATCAAATATGAGTTCATAATGACACTACAAAAAAAAGCCCTCCAATAATCCCTTTAGAAAATGCTGCACAACAATGCATTATTCTAAAAATGTTACATAGAAAATATCCAGCATTTATTGCCCTTTCAACTACAAACTATAGTTCATAACCAAGTATTTGATGAAAGTACTTAGTAACAAATAAAGAATAAATGATAGAATACCACAATTTTGCATTTTCTAATGAAATAATGAATCTAAGAGATCATTTTCAATGAATTCTAAAATCTTTAAGTCAAACACTGATAGGGAACTTTTTTTCCTGTTTTGAATTCCAACTAAGATCCTGAGAACAGAAAAAGGGAGGAATGGAAGGGGAGAGTGTTCCACCATGCCAACCCCACTAAAGCCACATGGAGTAGAGTAAAACGTTGTGATGGGGAAAGTGGTTACTTCTGAGTACTAAATCCGTGACTAGTTTGTATGATTCCGTTTTAGAAGAACTGAAGAATTAAAACAAACAAATCCAATTAAAAAATGGACAGAAGACCTGAATAGATATTTTTCCAAATAAAACATACAGATGGCTAACAAGCACACGAAGATGTTCAATGTTGCTAATTATTAGAGAAATGCAAATCAAAACCACAATGAAATAAACACCACTCACATCTGTTAAAATGGCTATCATCAAAAAGTCTACCCATAACAAATGCTGAAGAGGATGTGAAGAAAAGGGAACCCTTCTACACTGTTGCTGGGAATGTACACTGGTGCAGCCATTATACAAAACAGACTGGAGGTTCCTTAAATCACAGACAGAACTACCATAAGATCCAGCAATTCCACTCCTGGGTGTATATCCGGAAAAAAACAGAAACACTAATTGAACAGGATACATATATCCCAATGTTCATAGCAGCACTATTTGTAATACTTCAGACATAGATTGTGAAGGACAGGGAAGCCTGGAGTGCTGCAGTGCATGGGGTTGCAAATATCAGACATGATTTAGAGACTGAACAATAAGACACAGAAACAACTCAAGTGCCCAGCACTAGATGATTGGCCTAGGAAGATGTGAAACACACACACACACAATACTACTCAGCCATAAAAAATAGTGAAACACTGCCATTTGCAGCAACGTGAACAGACCTAGAGAATTTTATGCTTAGTGAAATGTCAGAGAAAGACAAATACTGTATAATATCATCCATCTGTGGAACCTAAAAAATAGCACAAATGAATGTATATGCACAACAGAAATAGACTCGCAAACTTGCGACCACTGAACAGGAGAGAAAAAGGAGAAGGGACAAATTAGGGGTACAGACTAATAGATGCAAATTTTGAAGTGTTAGTCACTCAGTCAAGTCTGACTCTTTGTGACCCCACGGACTGTAGCCCGCCAGGCTCCTCTGTCCACGGAGTTGCCCAGGCAAGAATACTGGAGTGGGTAGCCATTTCCTTCTCCAGGGGATCTTCCTGAACCAGGGATCGAACTCAGGTCTCCTGCACTGGCAGGCAAATTCTCTACCGTATGAGCCACCAGATACATAAGCAACAAGCAAATGCTATATAACAGATGAATTATACCCATTATCTTATAATAATCTGTAATGAAATATAATCTGCAAAAATCATGAATCACCATGCTGAAAGTAACACAATATTGTAAATAACACACATATTGTAAATAGCACAAAATCGTAAATCAAACTATCCTTCAATTAAAACTAAAAATCTAGAGAAGAGGATATAAAAAACAGATGAGTTTAACAGATTGTGAAAAATAACTTCAGAAAAAAAACAGGTGGACTGAAAAATTATCCAGAGTGCAGTTCAGAAAGCCAAAACATTAGAAAATATGAAAGAGGTGAAGCAGCATGGAAATGGAGAAGTCTAATAAATATACAATGGCAATTTTAGAAAGATTTATTAAAACAAGATACAAAAAACTCAAACCATAAAGTCTGATAAATCTGATACACAAAGTTAAGAATGTCTGTTCATCAAATTACACCAAAAAAAGAGAAAAATGACAAGCCACACACTGCCAACAAATATAATTGATAGATAATAATGTATCAGTCAAGACAAGCTAGGTTACTCTGCACTAACACACACCCAAATAACCAACTAAAACCAAAACAGACTTCTTTCTGATATGACAGATTGACAAGAAACATTGCTTATTATAATCACTCAGGGATCAGGGAAGTCACAGGGCCATATCTAACTTCAAAGGAGACAGAAAGAAACATTCTATTATGTGCCTCAAAACAAAGAGAAGCAA
The DNA here is from genome assembly GCA_006410875.1 of Neotragus pygmaeus. NCBI lineage: Eukaryota > Metazoa > Chordata > Mammalia > Artiodactyla > Bovidae > Neotragus > Neotragus pygmaeus. Next base: position 1,154,066 of record SJYV01025330.1, read on the forward strand.
AAGATAGAGTAGGCCAAGTAACAGTTTGATAATTGTAATAGATAAGAAACTCTTTCAGAAAATAAAAAGACAAAAGTCACAAACAGAATGATAAGCAAAAGAAATGAACAGAAATTTTATAGAAGACAATGCTGAAATGAGCTATAAGATCATTTAAACCTGTTGTAGTTTTGATTTCTATTTGTCTAATAATGAGCAATCTTGAGCATCTTTTCATGTGTTTATCGGCCATCTGTATGTCTTCTTTAGAGAAATGTCTGTTGAGGTCTTCTGCCCATTTTTTGATTGGGTTGTTTGTTTTTCTGATACTGAACTACATGAGCTGCTTATATATTTTGGAGATTAATCCTCTGTCAACTGCTTCATTTGCAATTATATCCTCCCATTCTGAGGGCTGCCTTTTTATCTTGTTTTTTGCCTTCCTTTGCTGCAATTTTTTTAAGAAGTCAAACTCTGTTTGCAGATGACATGATACTATACAGAGAAAACCCTAAAAAGATACTATCAGAAAATTACCAGTGCTAATCAGTGAATACAATAAGTCCCAGGATACAAAATCAGCATACAAAAATTCTTTGCATTCCTAGACACTAACAATGAAAAATCAGAAAGAGAAATTAAGGAAATCAACCCACTAACCACTGCAACAACCAAAAAAAGATACCTAGAAGAGTTGGACTATAAAGAAAGCTGAACACTGAAGAATTGATGCTTCTGAACTGTGGTGCTGAAGACTCTTGAGAGTCCCTTGGACAGCAAGAGATCCTAAGGAAATCAGTCCTGAATATTCACTGGAAAGATTGATGCTGAAGCTGAAACTCCAATACTTTGGCCACCTGATGCAAAGAACTGACTCCTTGGAAAAGACCCTGATGCTGGGAAAGACTGAAAGCAGAAGAAGGGGACGACAGAGAATGAGATGGTTGGATGGCATCACCAACTCGATGGACATGAGTTTGAGTAAGCTCCGGGAACTGGTGATGGACAGGGAAGCCTGGAGTACTGCAGTCCATAGGGTCGAAGAGTCAGACACAACTGAGTGACTGAACTGACCTGAGGAATAAACCCATCTATGGAGACAAAGAGCTGTATGCAGAAAATCATAAGACATGAATGAACAGGTAGAGAGACATACGATGCTTTTGGATTGGAAGAATCAATATTGTGAAAATGACTACTACCCAAACATATCTACAGGTTCAATGCAATCCCTATCAAATTGCAATGGCATTTTTTCACAGAGCTAGAACAAAAATTTCACAATTCATATGGAAACGCAAAAGACCACAAACATCCAGAGCAATCTTGAGAAAGAAGAATCAAGTTGGTTTTCGTTACTTCAAACTATACTACAAAGCTACAGTCATCAGGAGAGTGTGGTACTGGCACAAAACAAAATACAGACCAATGGAACAAGGTAGAAAGCCCAGAGATAAATTCACATACCTAGGGGCAACCTGTCTTTGACAAAGGAGGTAAGAATATATTAAGACAATGGAAAAAACATAGTCTCTTCAATAAGTACTGCTGGGAAAACTCGACAACTACGTGTTAAAAGAATGAAATTAGAACATTTCCTAACACCATACACAAAGATAAACTCTAAATGGATTAAAGACCTAAAGGTAAGACCAGAAACTATAAAACTATTAGAGAGAAACATAATCAGGACACTCTTGGACATAAATCACAACAAGAATCTCTATGACCCACCTCCTAAGGTAATGAAAATCATGGCTTTAACTTGTCTCCTGAAGTACTAAGAATAGCTCAAGAGAATGAATTGAAGGAATTAGGGAGTACTTAACTAAAATCATCTCTGTAAGGGCTCAAAAAAGTATGAAAGGTAGGTGTTTTAAGAGGCTGTGAGAATTTTGTATTTCACTCCACAAAAATAATGATGATGCC
>SJYV01025330.1:1170216-1198749 GCA_006410875.1 Neotragus pygmaeus
ATTTGGGAGAATGGCATTGAAGCATGTATACTATCATGTAAAAAATGAGGCACCAGTCTATGTTCGATGCAGGATGCTTGGGGCTGGTGCACGGGGATGATCCAGAGAGACGTTGTGGGATGGGAGGTGGGAAGGGAATTCAGGATTGGGAGCTCATGTATTTTGTTATTTGCAAATTTGTACAAACACTTTAAATAGTTCTAATTTCCATATAAATGATTTTTGATGTTAAAAAAATAATAAAAAATAAAAAAATTTAAAAAAGTCAAAAAAAAAAAAAAGAAAATGAAAAAAAGAAAAAGAAAAAAATGCTTTGAATTTGTAAAAAGGAAATGTATCCCTGTATCTGTATCTATATTATTGGCTTAAGACAGATATGACACATCCATACAGAGTTGTATTCTTTCTAGTGTTAGCATATTAGCTTAATATATGAAGGTAGTTTGAATCATTCATTCTAGCAGCATAGATTCAAAAGCACACATCCTCTTTTTTATCCTATATTATTGAGTTTGCTATAGTGAGCTGTAGTCATGATTCTATAAGAGCTGTTGTGTAATCATGTCCAAATCACTTAATTATTTTCATCCATAGAGTCCATAAGTATAAAATTAAAGGGTTGGACTCACCTCACAGATAACTCCAGCTTGAAAATACTGTGCCATTCTCTGTGGCTGATTTCATGCTCCTACCCATCCCAAGCTATTCCATGCATGCCTTTTTCCTCTACAGTCTTCAGAAATGATTTTGTCATGATTCCTGTAAGGAATAATTATCATTATTGTAGTATTTCTATTTTACGGGCCTTCTTAAAATAGAATTGTTTTTTCAAGGGAGAAAAGGGACAGAAAAGATCATTTTGTAAGTTCTTAAAATGAGAATCTATCTGAATGTTTGATTTTGGTTTGGTTTTGGTTTTTTAACAAGCATATAGGACTCATTACATGCTAGGCACTGTTTTGAGAATACTTCGAACATAATTTCATTAAATTCTTATAATATCTTTATGGCATCTTCATCTAAACCATAAGCAAACAGAGGGACAAAAATGTAAATTAACTTGCTTAGGATCGCACAGTTAGGGAGTAATAGAGCTAAGACTTGAACTCAAGCAGACCACATTCTCCATTGTTGGATTATGCTGCCTAACAACTTAAGGGAACAGCTGTGGGGATCATAATTCTAATAAGAGTTGAGCAACCCAGATGGTATACTGGTGGAGGTGTCACAGATCTGAAGAGGAAACTGAACAACTTCTCTTATGTGTAATTTCTGTAAATAAGAAAATGCTGACAAGAGTGAATGTCTAAATTTCCTTAACAATAATTTTGTTTGAATCCAAGTCAGCATTTCATAGAAGTTAAGGTCATCATTAAGGCTGGTACAATTTTTCCTCATCAAGTTTGGATGTGATCACTCCCGGAGGTAGGATTAGATACTTCATTAGTATTGATTCTGAAATTTGGATTTTCTAACTGATGCCATCTTGGTATGCCCTTGTTTGGGCCTGACTCCTACTTTATTTCTATAATAATTTGTGTCTATTTAGGCTCTTGAACTAGAAATATTACTCTAAATATTTCACATAGATGTATTCTTTCTGGGGAAACATTTATATTTCTTCTTAAAAGAATTAAAAGTTTTCTTTTTTTCCCCTAAACTTTGCATTCCTTGAACTAAACTTCCTGAGACTGCCTAAGACTCATTGTTATGAATTCAATTATTTTCTTTTAGGATTTTTAAATTTATTTAAATTTATTAATTTTAATTAGAGGATAATTACTTTACAATATTGTGATGGTTTTTACCAAACATCACCATGAATCAGCTACAGGTACACATTTGTCCCCCCATCCTGAACCCCCTCCCACATATCCTTCAGGGTTGTCCCAGAGCACTGGCTTTGGGTACCCAGCTTCATGCATTGAACTTGTGCTGGTCATCTCTTTTACACATGGTAGTGTACATATTTCAATGCTATTCTCTCAAATCCCCCCACTCCTAACTTCTCCCACTGAGTCAAAAAGTCTGTTTTTTGCCATCTATGTCTCCTTTGATTTCCTGCATGTAGGATTTTTGGTACCATCTTTCTAAAGTCCATATATATGTGTTAATATATAGTATTTGTCTTTCTCTTTCTGACACACTTCACTCTGTATAATAGGCTCCAGGTTCATCCACATCATTAGAACTGACTCAAATGTGTTCCTTTTTATAGCTGAGTATTATTCCATTGTGTAAATGTACCACAGCTTCCTTATCCATTCATCTGTCAATGGACATCAAGGTTTCTTCCATGTCCTAGCTATTGTAAACAGTGCTGAGATGAACATTAGGATACTTTTTTTTTTTTTTTTATTTCTGGATTTCTTGGGGTGTACACTGAGCAGTAGGATTGTTGGGTCATATGGCAGTTCTATTCCAAGTTTTTTAAGGAATCTCCACACTGTTCTCCATAGTGGCTATACCAGTTTGCATTCCCATAAAGAGTGTAAGAGAGTTCACTTTTCTCCACACCCTCTCCAGCATTTATTGTTCGTAGACTTTTTGATGATGCCCATTCTGACCAGTGTGAGATGATGCCCCACTGTAGTTTTGATTTGTATTTCTCTAATAATGAATGATGTTGAGCATCTTTTCATGTATTTATTAACCAGCTGTATGCGTTCTTTGGAGAAATGTCTGTTTAGGTCTTTTGTCCACTTTTTGATTGGGTCTTTCCTTTTTCTGGTATTGAGCTGCATGAGCTGCTTTTATGTTTTGGAGATGAATTCTTTGTCAGTTGTTTCATTTGCTATTATTTTCTCCCATTCTGAAGGCTGCTTTTTCACCTTGCTTATAGTTTCCTTTGTTGTTCAAAAACTTTTAAGTAATTAGGTCCCTTTTGTTTATTTGCTTTTATTTCCATTACTCTGGGAAGTGGTTCATAGAGGATCTTGCTGTGATTTAAGTCAGAGATAGTTCTATGTTTTCCTCTATGAGTTTTATAGTTTCTGATCTTAAATTTAGGTCTTTAATCCATTTTGAGTTCATTTTTGTGTGTATGGTGTTATAAAGTCTTCTAGTTTAATTCTTTTATACTTAGTTGACCAGTTTTCCCAACACTACTTGTTGAAGAGACTGTCTTTTCTCTATTGTATATTTTTTCCTCCTTTGTCAAATATAAGATATCCATAGGTATGTGGATTTATCTCTGGACGTTCTGTTTTGCTCCATTGATCTATATTTCTGTCTTTGTGCTAGTCTCATACTGTCTTGATGACTGTAGTTTTGTAGTATAGTCTGAAGCCAGGAAGATTGATTCCTCCAGTTCCATTCTTCTTTCTCAAGATTGCTTTGGCTATTTGGGATCTTTTCTGTTTCCATACAAATTGTGAAATTATTTGTTCTATTTCTGTGAAAAATACCATTGGTAATTTGATAGGAATTGCACTGAATCTATAGATTGCTTTGGGTAGTATCCTCATTTTCACTATATTGATTCTTCCAATCCAAGAACATGGTATATTTCTTCATCTATTTGAGTCATCTTTGGTATCTTTCATCAGCGTTTTATAGTTCTATTTATACAGGTCTTTTGTTTCTTTAGTTAAATTTATTCCTAAGTGTTTTATTCTTTTCATTGCAGTGATGAATGGGATTGTTTCCTTAATTTCTCTTTCTGATTTTTCATTGTTAGTGTATAGGAATGCAAGGGATTTCTGTGTATTAATTTTATATCCTGCAACTTTTCTATATGCATTGATTAGCTCCAGAAGATATCTGGTGGTAATCTTCATGGTTTTATATGTATAGGATCATGTCATCTGCAAGCAGAGAGAGTTTTACTTTTTATTTTCCAATCTGGATTCCTTTCACTTATTTCTTTTCTCTAATTGCAGTGGCTAGGACTTCCAAAACTATGTTGAATAATAGTGGTAAGATGGGCACCCTTGTCTTGTTCCTGATTTTTCCTAAATATTTTTTGTTATTGTGAAATTATATATATGTATACATATATACATTTATCTATATCATAAAAAGTACATGTATATATACACACACACATTTCATGTAAGACAAAACAAAACTACCATGATACATTTATATCAGAAAGTACAAGGGGAACCTGGAGGGCACATATAGAAAGCTTCCATTTAGGGCACTGAGACAGGCTTCCTAGAAGCAGTGAGGTTTTGGCTGAACAAGATTTTGAAGGTGAAAGCAGGGGTGGAAGGAATTAATTAGCTAAAACCCTGCAATTCAATATAAAAGCCACACTTTCCCACAGGAAAAATACCTCTGTTGTGGTATTCAAATTCCCTCACTATGGTCACCAACTTGACCAGATTCATGATACTGCCACTGCTGTCAGTCCTGAAAAACATTATCATTCTTACCTACAAAGGCAAGAAAGTGGAATTACAGTACTTGCTATTTATAAAATATAAGAGCAATTCTTATCAGATTGGAGCTACAAGAAGAAAAATTTAATATTTGTAATGTTTATATAGAGATTTATCTCTGAAACGCTCCTCTCATATACATTATTTCCTGGTATAATCTAATACTTGCTAGGAATCTTCCTCATGTTCAATACTTTTTAGAGCTGTAATAAATAATCCAATTCAATTTTAAAAATAATATTGTTTTCCTCCAAATTCTAATAATCCTGTGATACAATCTGTCCCCAGTTGTGGTTACATGCAGTAATTTCCCTTCCTTTTCAATTTCTTTGTCAAGTTCTGTTCTTTGTCCCATTAATTTTTTTATATGTGGTCTTTGGGTTCAAAGAGGTCACAAAAGCTTGGTTGGGTTCTTTAGAATTCATAGTTTCATGAAGTCTTTTAAATTTATTTAATGTTCAAGATATTACTCTCCTGAAATATTACATAAAACAACTAATGGACATCATTGCTGACTGGGTCAGATTTTTCATTTGTACATTTAAACTCAAGTGTAATAAATCTTCTGTGAATTCATTTTACTTTCCCTGGTGCTACAAGAGTAGGTATGGGGGAGGCAATGATGCTTATGTATATTAAAACTATCTGCAACAGCAAGCCTGTTTTCTGAAGTAAGTCTCCTCTCTAAGCAGATGGATCCTTATTTTGAGATAAATATTTAATTGCCATGAGCATTTGCACCTTTGAGGAAGATTTTAGCTGTGACTATATTTGGATTTTAATATGAGCTGTATATTTTTTGTTAATGAATGTACAAGTACACTGTTCCTCAACTTCCCCTTCCTAGGAGTACTCTAGTTACCTTAAAGGAAGTTGACACCCTGATACTTCGTGTTTGATCTTGCGGGTTAGGTATTGGCCAGACCAATCTACTACTAGGGCCTCTCTTTTCTAACAATTAAAGGCATNAGTCAGCAAAGTAATGTCTCTGCTTTTGAATATGCTATCTAGGTTGGTCATAAGTTTTCTTCCAAGGAGTAAGTGTTTTTTAATTTCATGGCTGCAGTCCCCATCTGCAGTGATTCTGGAGCCCCCAAAAATAAAGTCTGACACAGTTTCCACTGTTTCCCCATCTATTTCCCATGAAGTGATAGGACCAGATGCCATGATCTTCGTTTTCTGAATGCTGAGCTTTAAGCCAACTTTTTCACTCTCCTCTTTTACTTTCATCAAGAGGCATTTTAGTTCCTCTTCACTTTCTGCCATAAGGGTGGTGTCATCTGCATATCTGAGGTTACCGATATTTCTCCCACTAGTGTTTCCCAAGCCCAACTGAAGTTGGCTGTCACAGGAGCCAAGCAAAAGCCACCTGCAGTGTTAACCCTTTTCCATCAAACAGCAGAAAACAGAAGGGTGTAAAATGAGTCTTAGGGAAATAAGCCCAAGACCAGCACAGCTTTCAATAAAGCTCGCATCATAATCATGACAATCTCATAAATTCACTCAACCTAGCCAGGTTTTTGTTATTATACCAACTATGGGGTTGCTAAGAGTCAGACACGACTGAGCGACTTCACTTTCACTTTTCACTTTCATGCATTGGAGAAGGAAATGGCAACCCACTCCAGTGTTCTTGCCTGGAAAATCCCAGGGATGGGGGAGCCTAGTGAGCTCCCATCTATGGGGTCACACAGAGTCAGACACGACTGAAGTGACTTAGCAGCAGCAGCAACTGGCTCTAAGATTTCAATTTCATATTAATACTTCTCTTGAGAGTCCCTTGGACTGCAAGGAGATCAAACCAGTCCAACCTAAAGGAAATCAGTCCTGAATATTCATTGGAAGGACTGATGATGAAGCTGAAACTCATACTTTGGCCACCTGATGTGAAGAGCAAAGTCACTGGGAAAGACTCTGATGCTGGGAAAGACTGAGGGCAGGAGGAGAAGGGGAGGACAGAAGATGAGATGGTTGGATGGTATCACCAACTCAATGGGTATGAGTTTGAGCAAACTCCCGCAGACAGCGAAGGAGGGAAGCTTGGTGAGTTGCAGTCCATGGGGTTGCAAAAAGTCAGACATAACTGAGCGACTGAATGACAATTAATACTTCTAGACAGTGTTTCCAGTTTCAAAATCAAAGTTCCTGAAACATCAACATCCAGAAGGATAATTCTGCTAGCCTGGTAAAGAACTATCAGCTGGTTAACTGAGGTGACAGCATTACTTGTTTAAGAAGAAGAAAGGTATTATGATCAAGAATTGTTAGAAGACAACCTTAGCATGAAAAAACTCAACATACTGTTTCAGATGCAAAAGAGAAACTGCCAACAGTGACTGTCATAGGCTCTGAACTGAAATCATGACATTAAATCTAAAAGCGCCCTAATTCTAGCTATTTTGCTAGAATTGTTATTCAAAATTTATAGATAATTATAAAGCAAAACTCCTTCTTTTCAAGAAGTTTTGATAAATTCACTTAGTTAAAATACAGGTATCAAATAGTTTCTTTAAAACAAACCTTAATACTTTCCAAATGGTTATCCAGAACTACTATGTACTTGTCTTAATAGAAGTGGCGTATCAACAGGTCAAATGAGTTGACAAATACCATTAATTTTACTTTATAGACACTTTAAATACTCTGACCTTGATTTGTGGTTTCAAAAGCAAACTATAAAGCTATATAATAATATACCTTTATTTCATTATTTTAATAATGCCAATAAATACTATTTTATGTGGTATAGGTGGAGAAGGAAATGGCAACCCACTCCAGTATTCTTGCCTGGAGAATCCCATGGATGGAGGAGCCTGGTGGGCTACAGCCCACAGGGTCGCAAAGAGTTGGACACAAATGAGCAACTTCACCTCAGTATAACTCACGGAGAAGGCAATGGCAAACCACTCCAGTACTCTTGCCTGGAAAATCTCATGGACGGAGGAGCCTGGTAGCCTACAGTCCATGGGGTCGCTAGGAGTCACAACTGAGTGACTTCACTTTCACTTAATGTGGTATAGGACACATAACCAAAGAGATCAGAAAGATAGGCTATTCAATATGACAACAACAGTAGCAACACCACATTATTTTGACATGAACAGTCTTAGTAAATCCTTAAAGAATCCTTGTAGGCTTTTAGGCAAACATAGTTAGGTCTCAGCAAATCTAGAAAGTAGTATTATGGCTTTAAAATTTTAAAAGATAATATATGCTCTTCTTAAAGATTACAAATTGCCAGTAAATAAGTGCCACTGCAGAATAAACTACCATAAAAACACTGTAGCTGTTTTTAAAATAATGCTACCATTCCGCCATTTATCAAATATAATAAAATGCAGAATACTTGCTACTTTATTCATTGCCTTAAAAAAAAATTAATAGAAGTAGTTTTGTGTGCAAACACTTACCATCCATTCAGATATAATAACATCCACTTTTTCTACAGGAAGACGAACTTCTTCAATTTTTCCTTTAATTAGTGTAATAGTATCTTCAAGTTTATTTAATCTGAAAAATGCCATAATGGACAAATTAAAACAAATTCTGAAAACTAGTTAAACTACAAAAATTCTTGGCAACTGTTCTTATTACTTTATAAAACTCAAAGTATGTTTGTTCAAAATTTTCTTATTCCCTGGCTTTATAATCGCTTTTTGGTCACTTCATGAATCCCCAAGAATGTCTGTGGTTAATAACACATACAGCTGAACCAGTGTTTAAAAGTACAGCATGAAAAGAAACTCAAATGCTATTAAGAATACACGTCAGTAAGGTTAAAAAAAAAAAAAGTTTTTTAAAAGGAGAGGTGGAAACAGACCAGACAACAAAAGTATATTTTAAAGGGAAGTAGTTTGCCATAGCAGAGAGAGTTAGGGCCTGAAGCTTTACTCTGAATTCCAGGTCCTCTAGCACTTGTCAGCTAAGTGATTTTCAACAAATTATGTAACATCTCATTGAGCCTGAAATCATGTGTAAAACAGAATTAGATACCTTCCCAAACTATTAACACTTCTACTAACAGTCTATTATGAGGATGAGATATTTGTGAAAGCTATGTACACATCCTCCAGCACTATATAACAGCAAAGTATTATCATGAATAAATAACAATATATTGCATGTTACATAAACTTGAAACTTTCCTCCAGTCATAAATTATTTAACTTTGTCCAACAGCATTCATTAGATACTTTTATATGCTTGGTCATAAGATTAGCACATATTTTTCATGCCCTCCCTTTGCAATTTCAAATAAATAACAGAGAGGATTTCAAAAAGCTAAAAGTAAGCTACTAAGTTTGTATCTAGTTAAATAAATTTACAGTCTTCAAAGGCTGTATATCTGAATTACAAAAGATTTCTTTTGCGAACAATGGAGGGATTTTCCTCCTGTAAATTTCATGGAAATATTATATACATAAAATTAAATGCATTTTTAAGGGTAAATTTTTTTGAACTTAAAAAAATAGAGACCTGAGTGGCCACCATCATCATATAGATTATTTTATGTAGAATATTACAATTTTCTCAAAAAGATTCATCACTGCTCTTTCCCACAAAATCCTACTATCCACAGGCAACCACTGATTTCTTTCTTTTACTACATATTATGATTTATATTTTGTAGAGTTTTATATAAACAGATCATACTGAATGTACTACTTTGTGTCTGGTTTCTCTCAATAAGCGTACTTTTTAGATTCATGCCCATTATTCTGTATATTGGAAGTTCGATCCCTAGTTATTGTTGAGTAGTATCTCATTGTATGAATAAAACACTTTTTGTCTATCCACACACTGACGATGGATTTCTGGATTTCCACTTTTAGACTACAATGAATAAAGCTGCTATAAACATGTATGTATAAGAAGTACTCTGTCAAATGGAAGTGATAGAACTTTTAAAGAAATTGCCAGTTTGTTTTACAAAGTTCATATATGATTTTACATTCTTACAAGCAACATGTGAGCATTTCTATTGTTTCATATCCTTGTAAACTTAGTATAGTATCTTTTTAACGGTGTGGTAAGATCTCATTATGGTTAAAAACTGAACTTTCCTAACGCAAGTCTTTTTTCTATATGCTTACTAGTCATAATCCCCTATTATCTTTTGCTCAAACATTTCAACCATTTAAAAAACTGGATCAGTTGTATGCTTATTTTTGAATTTTAAAAGTTCTTTACATTCCTGAATAAGAACTCTGGAAGAATTCCAACCTGTGGCTTTTTTTATTTCTGTAATAATATGTTTTAAAGGCTAAAGTTTTTTATTTTCGATAAAGATTAATTTATCTTTTGCTTTTCATATCCAAGAAATCTTTGCCTACATTAAGTATTTTGACCTATGCNCTTTACATTCCTGAATAAGAACTCTGGAAGAATTCCAACCTGTGGCTTTTTTTATTTCTGTAATAATATGTTTTAAAGGCTAAAGTTTTTTATTTTCGATAAAGATTAATTTATCTTTTGCTTTTCATATCCAAGAAATCTTTGCCTACATTAAGTATTTTGACCTATGCTTTCTTCTAAATTTTTTTAGTTTCCATTTTGAGTTGATTTTTCCAATATATCATCATGATCTTTTTCCCGTATATAATGAAAAAACTTTGTTAGAAAAACTATCATGAGTGATAGCTGCAACTCTGCTGAAGAAAAAGTTTCACCAACCCATGGAATTACTTCAGAATCATTGTCAAAAACCAGCTAAGCATAGATGTGTAAGCTTATCTCTGGACTTTCAATTCTGTCCCAATATTTAGATGCATGTCCTTACACTAATACAACACTTTCTTAATTCTTATAATTTAAGTCACAAAGTCTGACCATATATATCCTTTAACTTCATTCTTCTTTTGAAATTCTTTTGGGTATTCTAGGCCATTTGTGTTTCCATATTAATTTTAGGATCAGCTCATGGTATCATTCTGCATTTTTTAGTGTTTATGTCTTAAACATATTTTGTTAAATTTACCCCTAAATGCTTAATGATTTTGATTGCACTGTAATGGTATGTACTTTTTAAGTTTCAATTTCTAGTTCTTTATAGATAATAACAGAAGCATAATTGATTTTCATATTTTGCCCTTGAATCCCACTGACTGTCGAAAAGGTTTTAGCTTTAGCACAGTTTTAGTGGCTATTTTATAGATTTCTTAGGATTTTACGTGTACTTGATAATGTCACTTGGAAGTAATGAGTCTTAGTTCTTCTTTTAAATCTATTATATTTACTGCCATTTATTCCCTTCCTTTAAATGTATTTATGGCACTTGTTAGATCCCCCGAGACAATGCTGAACAGAATTGGTAAGAGTAGACATTCCTTGTTTTCAGTTATAAGGGGACAGCATTCATTTACTGTTACTTAAGATACATTTCCTAATGATCCAGTGGTTAAGAATCCATCTGCCAATACAGGAACATGGGTTTGATCCCTGGTTCGGGAAGATTCCACATGCTGCAGAGCATCTAAACCCATAACTACTGAAGCCAACCTACCTAGAGACTGCATGCTGCAACTACAGAAACCTGTGCACTTAGAGCTTCTCCTCTGCAACAAAAGAAGTCACTTCAACGAGAAGCCCATGCACCACAAGGAAGAGTAGCCCCTGCTTGCCACAACCAGGGCAAGTCTGTGCACAGCAATGAAGACCCAGTGCAGGCAAAAATAAATATTTAAAATATCCTCAAAAAAAAAAAAAAAGAAAGAAAGAAATCAGAAAACATTTCTACTGAGTTATTAAGTTTTGTAGGGAATGATTCAAATCCTGGTGATCATGAGCATCTTCACAGGCTTTTTCTTTGCAGATATCACTGCAGAAAATGTTGCAAGACACCAGAGAAATACATGGTAAGGAAATATTGACCAATGTCAGAGGGTACACTGGGGAAGAAGCTGTTAAAACAGTTCATGCACAGCACCTACTGGGGGACATTCATTTTATGGATGAATTTTCCATTAAATGTGACTCAGCATCCTAGCATTATCGGAAAGATTGTTAGAAATATGAGCAATACACTTTGATATGCTTTAATTTTCACTGTTTTGTGTTTTTTGTAGAAATACAACCAATTTTTACATATTATGTTTTCAGCACTATGAACAATTATATGCCAACAAACTGAACAACCTAGAAGAAATGGACAAGTTTCTAGAAATATATGCCTACCAAAATTAAATCAAGAAGAAATAGATAATTTGAACAGACCAACCACTAGAAGTGAAACAGAATCTGCAATAATAAAAAATTCCCTGCAAACAAAAGTCCAGGAACAGATGGTTTCACTGAGGAACTCTACCAAACATACAAAGAAGAATTTACATTGATCCGTCTCAAACTCTTCCAAAAGACTAAAGTGGAGGGAACACTCCCAAAGTCATTCTATGAAGCCATCAACACAGTGATATCAAAACCAAAGACAATACCTAATATATATATATAAAATTAGAGGCCAGAATACCTAATATATATATATATCTTGGTCTCTAATATCTTTGATGAATTCATCAAAGAAGCCAATATCTTTAATGAATACAGATGCAAAAATTTTCAACAAAGTATTAGTAAACTAAATCCAAAACACATAAAAAAGATCATACGCCATGATCAAGCTGGATTCGTCCCAGGGTCAAAAGGATATTTCAACACATTCAAATCAGTCAATGTGATACACCACATCAACAAAAGACAATACAAGACCACATGATGATCATCTCAATAGATGCAGAAAAAACATCTGAAAAAAATCCAACATAACTTCACAATAAAAACTCTTATCAACGTGGTAACAGAGAGAACATATTTCAAATAATAAAAGCCATTTATGAGAAATCTACAGCCAACATATACTCAATGGTGGAAAAGTTGAAAGCCTTCCAACTGACTACAGGAAGAAGACAAGAATGTCCACTCTCATTGCTTCTGTTTAGCATAGTATTAGAAGTCCTAGCCACAACAATGAAACAAGAAATAAAAGGCATCCAAATTGGAAGGGAAGAGGTAAAATTGTCATGATATACAGATGTTACTTAACTCTAAAGCCTTCACACAAAAACAACTAGAACTGATAAACAAATTCAGCAAGGTAGCAGATTAATATACAAAAACCAATTGCATTTCTTTACACTGAAATAGGAAAAAAGAAATCTCTTGAAACTGCATCGAAAAATCCTGAGGAATAAACTTGATCAAGGTGACAGACTTATACACTGTGAACTACAAAACACTGATAAAGGAAACTGAAGACAATTTTAAAAAATGGAAAGATATCCCATGCTCTTGGACTGGAAGAACTAATATTGTTAAATGGTCAAACTACCCAAAGCAAGCCAAAGATTTAATGTGATTCCTATCAAATTACCCATGACATTTTTCAAAGAACTAGACAAATAATTTTAAAATTTATATGGAATCACAAAAGGCTCAGAATTGCCAAAGAAATCCTGAGGAAAAAGAACAAAGCTGGAGTTCCTGAAGTTCAGACTATGCTATAAAGCAACAGCTATCAAAACTATACACAGTATTGGCACAAAAACAGACCTGGGTCAATAGAACCGAAAAGAGCCCCAAAATAAACCACATACCTACAGTCAATGAATCTCTGACATAAGAGGCAAGAATATACAATGGAGAAAAGATAGTCTCTTCAGCAAGTGGTGGTGGGAAAGGTGAATAACAATATATAAATCAATGAAGTCAGAACACTCCCTCACAGCATATATAAAAATAAACTCAAAATGGCTTAAAGATTCAAAGATATGACACCATAAAATACCTAGGAGAAAACATAGGCAAAACAATCTCTGACACACATCATAACAATGTTTTCTTAGGTCAGTCTTCCGAGGCAACAGAAATAAAATAAACAAATGGGACCTAATCAAACTTATAACCTTTTGCACAACAAAGGAAACCATAAATAAAACAGAAAAATCACCTACAGACAGGGAGAAAATATTTGCAAATGATGCAGCAGACAAGGGCTTAATTTCCAGAATATACAAACAGCTCATACAATGACAAAAAAAAAAGATCAATCAAAAAATAGGCAGAAGACTTAAATATGCATTTCTCCAAAAAGATATAGCTGGTCAACAGGCACATGAAAAGATGCTCATTATCACTACTAATTATTAGAGAAATGCAAATCAAAACTATGATATGATATTACCTCTCTGATCAGAATGACCACCATTAAAAAGTCTCCAATTAACAAATGCTGAAGAGGGTGTGGAGAAATGGGGAACCCTCCTACACTGCTGGTGGGAATGTGAATTGGTGCAGCCACTATGGAAAACATCATGGAGGTTCCTTAAAAAATTAAAAACAGAACAACCATATGATCCAGTAATTCCACTCTTAGGTAAATATCCAAAAAAACAGAAACATTAATTCAAAAAGATATGTTCACAGCAGCACTATATACAAAAGCCAGGACATGGAAGCTACCCAAGTGTCCATCAACAGATCACTGGATTAATAAGATATGGCAGGGACTTTCCTCATGGTCCAGTGATTAAGAATCTGCCTTGTAATGCAGGCTCGATCCCTGGTCAGGGAACTAAGATCTCACATGCCACAGAGCAACTCAGCCTATGTACCGCAATGACTGGGCCCTCACACTGTGGAGCCCGTGTGCCACAACTGCTGAAGGTCAAGCACTCTGCAGTCTAAGCGCAGCAACTATTGAGCCCTCATGCCACAACCAGAGAGTCTCTGCACTACAACAAAAGATCCCACATGCTGCAAGTGAGTCCAGGAGCAGCCAAATAAATAATTTTTTTTTAAGATCTCACACACACAGAGATACACACAATGAAATATTACCCAGCCATTAAAATATGAAACATGGATAAAATTGAAGAAAGCAGGGAAAATCGCTAGACCATTCAGGTATGACATAAATCAAATCTCATGATTATACAGTGGAAGTGAGAAATAGATTTAAGGGCCTAGATCTGATAGATAGAGTGCCTGATGNTTTTTTTTTTTTTTTTAATCCCAGAGCAGGTAATACTTAAGAAATAAAACTCTAAGGCTTGACCACGATACAAGTAATCTGTTAACCCCATGGATTTAGGAAGCAGATTCAAATCATCTTCCTAAATTCTTTAGTCTGTCCTCTGAGATTTCAAGCACATGATGTAACATAGGATGCTGTTCAGTTAATTATTCCTCAGAATGAGCCTCAATATTGTTACAAATTCCCCATTCTGCTTCTTTCCCTCTCCTGCTCTTAGTCCATGATTGCAATTTCTAGAGTTAGATTCTAGGGCACACCTGACCTTAGGCTCTTCTGGGTTGCTTTTCCTGAAGCAGTGTGAGTTCCTCCCAAGGTGAAGAAATATAATTAGAAGAAAAAGAGATCATTCAGTGAGGAGCCTAAGGTAGGACACAAGGGGTTACTTTCTAGGGGAAAAATATAGATTGAAAAAAATATTCTAAAGTGATTCTAAAAAGAGAGGAAAAAATACAGAGTTCTGCAGTTACAGAAAGAAGCATATGAGAAATTAGCAAAGTAAATTGACTTGCACTTGTTTTCAATCCTGCTTGTGACTCTAGCGAGTTTGCCTCCCCTGCCCCATCCCCCGACTCCACCCTGCAGTGGAGGAAGAAAAATAAGTAGACAGGAGCCAAATGCCCAGGGAGTTTCTAGGTTAAAATGAACGCGTGCTTTTTATTCTAGTTGCAAGAAGCGGACTATAATTATTACACATAATTGTATAAAGACATATACAATGACATATATAATATATAGCCTGTCTGTGTACCTATATATTTGCATACCATATATAAATATGTTTGCATTCGTTTAGAAAACATTGACTCTCAGCAAAGTGAGGTACATAGATTTGAAATCTGTGAAACTTGGGTTAGTTATAGAAAATCTAAATTAGAATTTGGGCCTCTAATATTCTATTTTAAAATAGGTAATAGGGGAATTATTTTTGCCAACCTGTATTTAAACGCATGCGATGAATCTCTATTAGTGCCTTGTTAGTTACTTGCAATAAAACATCCTGACGTGTTTTAATTCTGCTATACTTAGGAGCAAGAGTAGCTTAAACAATAAAGCTTTCGAGAGCTGAGATAATAAAAGATTTTTTTTTTCTTCTCATTCAGTCACGTTTACAAAGCATACTCGTAGGGAGAAAGTCGCTATCATATAAATGATAAAGCTTTGTACTTTTAACAAAACCCTGTCAGTATATTTCGTGCTACCCTTTTTTTACAGGTAAATTTTTTGTGCCTGAAGAAAATAAAAAGCGTTAATAGTAGGAAGCTAGTTCAATATCAGACTCTCTAGCTGATATTATCAAAGTACAAAAGGCACTTTTAAGAACCAAGTTGTGTGAATTGTGCTGTGTATCTAGGAGCATTGTTTGGTAGAGGCTTCAAAGCTTTCAAAGCTCATATAAAAACATGGCAAAATAACAATTGGTGTCTCTTTCTCTTTTTTTTTTTTTCGTTTATTTCTTCAACAGGTTGTTACTATTTTGTTTTGTTTTGTTTTTTTCTTAGTCAAGCCACATTGGACAAAACACCTTATTTGATCGCAAAAAACCTTGACAAGAAAAAGTGCCCAGAGGAATACCTGTTGAATTTAGATACAGCTTCTTCTTTTTGTCTATTTGCCTGCTATTCCAGTTGAACTTTTCAGAAGTGGTACCTCCCTCCTTTGTTTTGTCATCCTCAGAGCTTCTGAAAGCTTACCTAAAAGGTTCTACTAAAGTCTGATAACACACATTTATCCACAGCTACTTTCATGTAGCTCATCCATAAATTAATTGAGAATGCTCCCTAAAAAGCAGCCATAATAATGTCATTCGTCATTCTTTTTTTAATATATATGTATATATGGACATGAATTTGAGCAAGCCCCATGAGTTGGTCATTCCTCATTCTTATAGGAGGTAAACTATGTTTCCAAATAACTTTCAAGAGAATTATCTTTTGATTATCATATGTTACTTTTTGTTATTATTACTGCATTTGCTGATTTAAGCAGAAAAAGTTATGCATAATTACATTTTTCCTATTTTTTCCTTCTCACTATCGTAAAGGCTCCAAGTCACATGAAATCGTGCTGTTGTGTATTAAGTTAATGCTTCCTCATCAGCTTGCATGTCATGCAAGTGGTCATAAGCTATGAAGTAACAAAATCCAGCAGAGAGAGGGTGGGCACTTCAGGCATCGTGGCAGAGAGATTTTTATCAGCCTTTCTGTCTGAGTAAACGCAGTGTGTCCTGCAGTCCAGTCTGAGGTCATGGGTGCTCCAGAATTTGAGTGGTTGGGGATATTTTGGGATGCTTTCATTAGAAGGTACAGAGTACAGTTAAGAAACAGGCTTGGGGCGCCAGCATGTGATTATGGCAAGACGGGCTGACCGCTGGGAAATTGCTGAGCCAACAGGCCAGGGAGTCGGGTTGACCTCCTCTGGGGCCAAATCCACAGAGAGCCACCACCCAACACACCTTCTGAGGGGTAATCTGAAGCAGTCAGTGTTCCAAATACTCATCTGAGCAACAGATGTTTTTGTAAGACAAAAGTATTGTATATTTTCAAAGGTTCTGTTTATGAACCGTCTTGCCTTTCTATTTTTAAAGGTGCTTGTATCCAAAAAAACATCCCTTCTATTTACTTTAGAACTATCCAGCATCCTCGCTGCCTGTGTCATTGGTGGTGGTGGTTGGTGGGGGTGTGGGGTGGTTGTAGAAGGGCTCTAACCGCAATGCAAGAGTCACACTCGGAGCAGGCTGCAAGGTACCAAGAGCCTGTTCAGAGAACGAGTACATAAAACAGGTATTTTTTTTAGACTTCTTACATTTAATGACATTTCATGCTTCTGGATAAAATCTTTCCAATTTCAATTTGTGATTAACAAAACATTTCTTTTCTTCTTGTGCTTTGTTCTTCTTATAGCACCCAAACTTGATGCCTTTTTTTTTTTTCTTTTTCTTCTTCTTGATTTTCAAGCAGCCTGTTTACACAAAGCATGGAAAAGAATTAAAATGAGAAAGAATTTAGAGAAGGTGTCATTTGATAACCATGACAACTCAGAAGGCAATAAGAAGAAATTTGGAATCTAATATTTCTTTTATGAGCAATAGAAAACCTGTCAATTGAAGCAGCAGTCCTCTGTTACCTGGCATAGTTAGAACACAGTTGAAATAGAATAAACCTGCAGAAAATGGGAAAATGTTAATCTGATAACTTGGAAAGAAAAATATATAACAAAAATCCACTAATGTCACTTTTTATCATCTTATAACATCTCACAGTTTTTCTATCTGAAAGCACAATATTATCCCCTGGTGCCCCTGTGCCCATCCATTCACCACCCATACTTCCTCTCCCATCCCTAACACATATGGCACACCCCTTCATGATATTTTGGTTGGATGATAGTATGTATGTTTTTTGTGGAAAAGTAGGGAAAAATGAAATAAAATGCTCAGCAAGATAAGCTAATAATGATAGACTCTAAAACAAGTTGTGTTAAGACATCGACTCAGGGTGTCAGGGAGTTCAGTTTAATTCAATTTGATTTGAAGGCTGACTTTTATAAAAGTTTGAACTTTCATACATTAAAATTCATCTTTAAAGTTGAGATACTATAAGAAACCAACCAGAAGAGATTAAGTTCAGATCAGCTGTGACTGCGATTATCATGTTTCTGCTGAAAATACAGCAAAGCAACAATAATGGAAATGAAAATTTCTATGGAAAGAGAAAATTTATAAAAAATCAGGCCCTACTCACCAATTTATAGTTTGTCTTCATCTGAGTACGTGTATGTGTGTGTGTGTGTGTGTGTGTGTGTNGGGCAGGAGGAGAAGGGGACGACAGAGGATGAGATGGCTGGATGGCATCACGGACTCGATGGACGCCAGAGTCTGAGTGAACTCCGGGAGCTGGTGATGGACAGGGAGGCCTGGCGTCCTGTGATTCATGGGGTCACAAAGAGTGGGACACGACTGAGCAACTGAACTGAACTGAGAGCATATCACGCTTAGTGAAATAAGTCAGAGTACTGTATGACATCATTCATATGTGGAATATATAAAGCAACAGAAATGAATGTATACACAAAACAGAAACAGATTCACATAAATAGAATTCAGACTTATGGTTACCAAATGGGAAAGGTGGCATGAGGAGAGGGCAGGAATAAATTAGGAGTTTGGGATTAGTAGATACAAACTGCTATATATAAAATAGATACAAACAAGGTCCTACTGAATAGCACAGAGAACTGTATTCAATATCATATAATAAACCATAATGGAAAAGAATATATATATATATATGTATAACTGATTCACTCTGCTGTACACCAGGAACTAATACAGCACTGTAAATCATGTCAAATTTAAACATAATGTATCACATTTTAAAATACATAATAAAATATTAAGCACCTTAATACTTTTACTGCTGTAATAACTTATAGTTTATTTCAGATATCTATATTCATAAACATATTACTGCTGCTGCTGCTAAGTCACTTCAGTCATGTCCAACTCTGTGCCACCCCATAGATGGCAGCCCACCAGGCTCTGCCGTCCCTGGGATTCTCCAGGCAAGAATACTGGAGTGGGTTGCCATTTCCTTCTCCAATGCATGAAAGTGAAAAGTGAAAGTGAAGTTACTCAGTCGTGTCAGACTTTTAGCTACCCCATGGACTGCAGCCTACTAGGGAACATGAAAAGCCTTGATCCTTCATTTCCAATTCTTGTATCTTTCTTTTATTGCCTTGTTCCATTGTCCAGGATCTCCTTTACAGTGGTGAATAGAAGAGATGATGGCAAGTGTCCCTGTCCTGTTTTCCTGAACTTAAACTTCAAAGATTCATCAAGTTGTGGGCTGTAGTTTTTGTTTTTGGAGATACACTGTATCGTGTTATAACACATTCTAATTCTAGTTTGCTAAGAGTTTAATATATAGACTGAAAGGATACGGAATTTTATCAAACTTTCTTTCCTGAGATACATCAATAAATTTTCTGGTTAATTTTCTCAAATTTAACCAAACTTGTATTCCTGGGATAAACTTTATCTTCCAATATATTGCTCAATAGGCTTTCCCGATAGCTCAGAAGGTACAGAATCTGCTTGCAATATAGGAGACCCAGGTAGGGAAGATCCCCTGGAGAAGGGCATGGCAACCCACTCCAGTATTCTTGCCTGGAGAATTCCATGGACAGAGAAGCCTGGTGGGCTACAGTCCAAGGGATTGAAAGAGTCAGACTCAACTGAGCAACTAAGCACACACTGCTCAATTAAGTTTCCTAACAGNGGCAACCCACTCCAGTATTCTTGCCTGGAGAATTCCATGGACAGAGAAGCCTGGTGGGCTACAGTCCAAGGGATTGAAAGAGTCAGACTCAACTGAGCAACTAAGCACACACTGCTCAATTAAGTTTCCTAACAGCTTGAATAGGATGTTCTCCATATATGTTTGACTGGTAAGTTTTTGTCCTGCCTTAGTAGAGTTCTGGTATAAAGGTTATACTGGCTTCATATATGGATGCTTGATTCCTGACAAAGAAGACACAGTACAAAGTAGAGGGGAAAAAATGGTTTTGCAACAACTAGGTCATTTCCAAACAGATTAATACTACTATTACTACTGCTACTAAGTTTTAAAAAGCTGGACCGCTACTTCATACCATATACAAAAACAATGCCAAGTAGATTACAAATCTAAATATTAAAAAAACTATAAAATTTTACACAAGAATATAGGAAAACACCTCCATAAGGATTTTTACCCAATTCACATATAGCGGTAACCATAAACAATGATAATGATACATGAAAACTGAGAATTTCAGTACATCAAAAGATACTTGAAGAGAGTAAAAAAGCAAGACAGAAGAATTTTTTCATTACATAAAGCTTACAAACATTTCAAACACACACACACACAAAAAATAAAGACTGTCTACAAATAAATAAGAAAAGGCCCAAGTCAATGGAANAACTGAGAATTTCAGTACATCAAAAGATACTTGAAGAGAGTAAAAAAGCAAGACAGAAGAATTTTTTCATTACATAAAGCTTACAAACATTTCAAACACACACACACACAAAAAATAAAGACTGTCTACAAATAAATAAGAAAAGGCCCAAGTCAATGGAAACCTGAACAAAAAAAAAGACATAAACACATACTTCACAGAAAAGGAAATCCAAACACCAATATCACAGAAAAAAGTGCTCAGTCACATTGACAATCACAGAAATGCAAATTTAAATTTCAATGAGACACTGCTATACAACCAACGGGAAAAAATTCTTAAAGGTAGGCAATACCTACCCGAACTGTTATATACTACTGGTAGAAGTATAAATTGGTATTACCACTTTGGAAAACAGTCTGGCAATACCAAGAAAATCTGAAATATGTATTCCCTAAAGTCTGAACTATTTTGTAAATATATACCCCACAGATGTGTACCAGGCACATGGACAAAAATGTTCATAACAAAATTGTTCTAAATAGACCTAAACTGGAAAACACAAAAATTCCCGTCAAGAATAGAAAAGATAAATTGGGATATATTAATCAATACCATTCTATGTAACAATAAACATAAATGAACACTAAAAATAATGTTGAACAAAACAAGCTAGACCAAAATAATGCATAATAGATGATTAATGTGAAATATAAAGCAATATTAAGCAAGTGATTACTACAAAAGCCAGGATAGTCATTACCTCAATCAAGCAGGGAGAGCATCTTAATGATAAAGGACAGATGGAGATGGGAGGAAATCTAAAGTGCTGGAAATATTCTCTTTCCTATTACTTATTTGTACTTATGTTACCACGTAATTTATGTGCTGCTGCTGTTGCTAAGTCGCTTCAGTCATGTCCGACTCTGTTCGACCCCACAGACGGCAGCCCATTGGGCTCTGCCCTGCCTGGGATTCTCCAGGCAAGAACACTGGAGTGGGTTGCCATTTCCTTCTCCAACGCATGAAAGTGAAAAGTGAAAGTGAAGTCGCTCGATCGTGGCTGACTCAGCGACCCCATGGACTGCAGCCTACCAGGCTCCTCCATCCATGGGAGTTTCCAGGCAAGAGTACTGGAGTGGGATGCCATTGCCTTCTCCAAATTTATGTGCTATGTACCTTTTAATATGTGTATTTCACACAAAGTTTAAAAAGGATGCTTATATATCATACTTGAGCTTTTTAAAAGAGGTTATTTAATAAAATTCTCTATGATGAAATTGCTGTAGTTGATTACATTTACTGAAATATTTTATTAAGGTTTAACAAGTACAACCACTTCAAAAGAAACAAAGAGCAATCTTCTTAGAAGATCAAAATGTTCCTACTGCCTTAGAAATATTTTCAGAATGTTCATGCTTAAACAAGACATGTCCTGTAAAAGGCCATCTGCTCAGGCTGTTTATTGTCTGCTATAAGTCATAATCCTATCTGCCTCAGTAATTACTTGTTGGAATATAAATACAACTGGAAAGATTAAGATTTTAGGGAATACATAGAAAAAAAGACAAAAGGCCATAATTCCCAGTGATTCTGTATTAAAACATTGCAACACAGACGTGATTCACAGAGATAATCCCTTTTATGAGCCTGCTCATCTTAATCACCACCTGATTTTACCATTCATGAAAAAAAACTAGATTTTTTACTTACTTTTCTTCTCTCAAGAGGCCAATCACTAAACATTACTTTAGCATAAAAGCATTCCAAATGAATTCTATCTCTGAAAACACCTGCTCAAAAACTAGCATAGCTTTAATTTTCAGAAATACAACACCATAATATAAAGGGTATGTTAAGTCTCTTAACGAATCTAATAAACACCAAGATTATTTTTCTGAGTGGATATTTTGTTAGAGCAATTATCACTATCCTATATTATTTCCTATCTCAGAAGCAGCAATTTAACTTTTATCTCATGATACAGGGACATCATCATGAATAATTATCTGATACTGGGCTTACAGAAATAAGACAGAGTCCATGCACTTAAGAACATGGTCTAAGGCACTGAGAAGGGTAAAGAACACAGGCTTCATAGGAGCTAATATAATAAGACCTTACCTGAGTGACATTTGAGTTTAATCAGAAAAAGACAGAGCATCCATAAAGATATATATGAATATGGGGGTAAAAGAAGGTGCCTCATCTCTGTATGCACAAACTGCCTGTGTGTGTATGTGTGTGTGTATGGAAGACAAATCGCAAATTTGAAAAGCTATAAATAGTTTAGTATGATTAGAGCAACAAGAGGCAGTATGTAGTGACAAAGTTGGGAAGTAGTTAGAGGTAATGCTAAGGAGTCTAGTTTTTAGAGGCAATGAGCCATTTCAGGATTTTCAGAGTGAGAAAACAGGATCAAATTTGTAATGTACTTCTGCCCAATGCAATTTTGATAAAAAAAAAAAACAGACACAGTCTAGGTTCTAAGGAAGAACATGGTCTAGCAGGGAGACAGATGCGTAAACAGCAATAAAGTACCACCAGTGTTCATACAATGAACATCTTATCAATTAAATGACATTTAAAGTTGGTGACAAAATGACTATAAAATTCACCTAGAAGAATACCTAGGTGGTAATTATTTTTTCAAAATGCATAAGGGGGTGGGGTAGGGGGAATACCATGATACAAAAATATACAAGGCATTTTATTTTGTTTTCAGTTCACTATGGCACCCAAACATACATGTTTCTCCCATTCCCCAAGCATGCTGAAATGACAATAAAGTAATACAAAATAAAATAAATTGATAAATGCATGGGGATTTTAGATGGTAATGTCAAAGAACCAAAGATATAATTCAGTGGAGGAAGAAAAGGCAATCAAATCATTTGGTAAACTTGTGAGAAAGGATCCAGTGCTCAGTGCACACATCAGAAGACTGAAGTGTTGCCCAGAGCAGATCTCCCTCTTTTCTTCTGAGGCAGATAACAGAAAACACATACCAATTACCTTTATTAAGTGTATTTCATGAGCTGTCTCCCTCCCAAATGTATAATTTCTGTTTATAGGCATGTAGCTAACACTGAGGACATTTACTGTTTAAAGTTAGCAATAGCTTAGCTTCTCATAAAATGGGGGTGGGGGGGAAGGTTAGAGAACAATGCGAATTCAACCAGAAAGATAATGGGTTTTCATCAAGCTTTGAATATTTCATGTCCTGTGTCTTAAAAACCCATTCACTGATTCAACAAGTATATAACTGAATACCTGCATGCCTGGTACCCATCCAGATGGTTGCGCTATGTTCATGAATAAGAGAAAAATCCCTGTCTAACCTTGGGGAGCTAATATTCTAGTAAAGCTTACATTTCCATGTGATAAGTCTTTAAAAAGCCTTACCAAAGTGCTGATAGTGAGATATCATACCAGGATCAGAGGTAATTTTTAGTTTCTCCATTTTTCTCTCCCATCTTCTCAACACAAAAACATCTGTTTACTCCCTTTCTTCCTTTATTTAAAAGAGACGAGAACTGGTAGGGAAATCAACCTGGCCACACTAAAAAAGTAGATGACAGAGAGCCAAATAACTGAGCTACTTATGTACAAATGTATTAATTCAGGTAAGTATATAAAAAATACAAGAATGTGAATGAAGGCATAGATTTAAGCTACATCAACGAGTAGACGTAGGATGGATTTGAGAAACAGCAAGGATTCTCATAAGGACTCTATCTCTAGTAAGTCTGCTGGTAAAAGAGAAGGAGAGGTCAAGTATCAGCGCCAGGTTTTCAATTTTAACCTGTGAGAAGAGTTAATACAGGTCTGTTCTCTTGGTTCTTATCTCTGTAACCATGGCAATATTTCTTGATCAAACCCTAAAAACAAAACTCCTGAACATTCTTATATTTACTGGTTAACGATGCTATTCAATACACCTGAAGATGTGCTGCTGCTGCTGCTAAGTCGCGTCAGTCGTGTCTGACTCTGTGCGACCCTATAGACGGCAGCCCATCAGGCTCCTCCATCCCTGTGATTCTCTGGGCAAGAACAGTGGAGCAGGTTGCCATTTCCTTCTCCAATGCATGAAAAGTGAAAGTGAAGTCACTTAGTCGTGCCCAACTCTTTGCAACCCCATGGACTGCAACCTACCAGGTTCCTCCGTCCATGGGATTTTCCAGGCAAGAGTACTGGAGTAGGGTGCCACTGCCTTCTCCGCCTGAAGATGTGAACCAAGACAAACCAGGAGAACAGCAATGTGTGGAGTTAACAGGGAGATTCCTGATGTGCAGCCGGCACCTGACACCACTGCACAGTGGCTGATCACACAGCGGCCGTGCGCCTGTGCCACCAGTTCTCTCTGAGAGCCATAAACTCTTAAGACTCGAACTTCCTTGGGTTGAGGCATCTCTTGAGAGTCTCTCAGGTTCACAGCTAGAGGGAAAAGCACATCTTGCGTGACTCTGTGGGAGCCTGTATGTGACCTCTTTACTGATGAGTGTCTTTTCTTTGCTGTCTGTCCCTGGACTGTATTCTTTGCTATAATAAATCTTAGCAGTGAAGCTGTGAATACAACTTTATACTGAATCATGTGAGTTCTTTCAGTGAATCACTGAACTAGTAGGCAGTCATGGGATCCCCAAGACAGGACCATTGAGTAGACAGGAAATTAAGGAGGTGGCAGGATGTGAGAAAAACAGAATTTAGTTTCTATGTAAACCATCTTAATCACCTTCATTAGAAGACTTTTGAGCAGCAAATTGTTTTTAACCATTTTTATCCTCATCACTGGTTCAAAGTTTCCTTCAGCTTTCATTTACTCTTTTATTATTTCTATTAAATTTAGAGGACCTCCCTGTTGTTCAGTGGTTAAGAATATGCCTGCCAGGGCAGGAATAGATATTCAGACAGAAGAGAATTATGGACACAGTGTGGGAAGGAGAGGGAGGGATGAACTGAGAGAGCAGCACTGAAATATGTACATTACCATGTGTAAAACAGGGAACTAATGGGAAGCTGCTGTATAGTGCAAGGGGTTCACCTGGTGCTCTGTGACAACCTAGAGGGGTGGGATGGGGTAGCAGGTGGGAGGGAGGTTCAAGAGGGAGGGGACACACGTACACCTATGGTTGATGTAGAGCAACCAACACAACACTGTAAAGCAGAGTTAACCTCTAATTAAAAAAAAAAAAAGAATCCACCTGCCAATGCTGTTAACAAGGGTTCGATCCCTGGTCTAGGAAGATTCCACTTGCCATGGAGCACCTAAGCCTGTGCACCATTATAACTAAGCCCACACTCCAGGGCCCGCAAGCAACTACTGAAGCTAGTGCATTCTACAAGAGAAGGTACCACAGTAAGAAGCTGCCACCTCAATGAAGAGCAGCCCCCACTTGCTGCAACTAGAGAAAGCCTGCACGCAGCAATGAAGATCTAGCACAGCTAAAAATAAATGAACAAAAATAAATGAATTTAGAAACAAGATATGACAGAATATCCCTTACTTCAAGAATATATCCTAGTATATTTTGTGATCTTGTTCCAAATCTTATATACACCACCACTATCTTTAAATTCATTGTGTTAAGTTGCTGCTGCTGCTGCCAAGTCACTTCAGCCATGTCCAACTCTGTGCGATCCCACAGACAGCAGCCCACCAGGCTCCCCCGTCCCTGGGATTCTCCAGGCAAGAACACTGGAGTGGGTTGCCATTTCCTTCTCATTACTAACTGCCTAAAAATATTAAGAAGATAAAGCTCTTGTCCTAGAATCTAGAGAAGAACACGTACATGAATATGACAACAGATCTAGGCATAAAAATGAAACAGATCTGTTTCATTTCTAACAGTATTCTAGGCACAGGTAACATAAAAGATTGCTTTAGAGTCATACTGAGATTGAAAGTACTGCATTACAGTCAGATGACACATCAACCATCTCATGAAAACTTTGCAAAAACATCCAAAAATCTGAATAATGAGCTTTCCACTGCAGAGTCAATGAGAAACCAAAGGCAGTCAGAGTAAAGGTAAATGTTACCAGAAGCTACCTCTGCTTCCTGAGGGTGAACAGTGGATATGATCGCCTGACAACTGAATGGCTTTGCTATCCTCAGGAAGTTTATGCTTCAAGAATGATTATTCACCAGAAAGTGAGACCAAGAAAAAGAAACAATTTCTCATTCCTCCCACGTATTACTTTGAGTCCTATTTGCCCCTACTAATACAACATCTTTCATTTCTTTAGAAATGCTACATCCCCTTTTTAAATAAAAGAGATAAAATTATTTTATCATCTTTTTGAGCACAATTCAGGGGTTAAGTTGAGTATGTTTAAAAGAATATGAAACCTGTAATTATTCATCTTTTATGTATGGCAGAAACCAACACAATTCTATAAAACAATTATCCTCCAATTAAAAATAAATATATTTACAAACAAAACAAATCTCTTTCAATCAGTTTGACTTAAAATAGCCAGTGGTAGATTTTGTTGGTTGAAATCTAGTTCCACGACTGGTACAATAAAAATGTTTTCCTACCCAAAGGTGGGGGGCAGGGAACTATCCATCTTTTAGAATTTAAAGTATCTTGTTATAGATGTAAGCTTAGGGAGTTTTATAGAAATTCTGCTGTGTACAAATTTCTGGCAGCAGCAGATGCCTCAGAATTGTGAAAGACAATTCACAGCCTGCTAATCAGAAGAGCTGCTTTCATTGATTGATGATGATGGTTCCAGAAAGCTCCAGTGCAATAATAGACAAGTATAAGAGAAGCTGAGAGTAGAATTCAAGGGAGGAGAGTGAATAATAAAGCTGACTAAAGCTTGAAACTTTATGGTATAAAAGAACAGAGATCATGAAACAGAATACAGAAAAGAGAATCAGCATATGTTGGTGGGATAGAGGCAAGAAATGATCATTTCAGAAACATAACCAATCAAATGTAAAGTATTATTGGAGGCATTGGTGCCAAATCAAACATATCATTGTAATTATCTATTAACATTATCATAATTACTACTAACATTTAGTAAGCAGTTACATGTCAACCGGGCTTCTCTGGTGGCTCAGACTATAAAGAATCCACCTGCAATGCAGGAGACCTGGGTTCCTTCCTGGGTTGGTAAGATCCCCTGGAGAAGGGAATAGCTAGCTACCCACTGCCAGTATTCTGGCCTGGAGAATTCCACGGACAGAGAAGCCTGGGGTCCATGGGGTCACATTTGAGTCCGTGGGGTTGCAAAGAGTTGGACACGACGAAGCAACTTTCACTTCATTTCACTTAAATGTCAGCCACTTTGCAAAGCACTGTAAGTGGATTCAATCTTTATAACAATCTTGTGAGACAGATACTACCATCAACCTCATTTTATAAATGAAGAAACCAGGGTTAAAGAAGTTAAGCAATTTGACTATTAGCATAAAACTAGTCAAAAAGCCAAAGTTAGAAATCAAGTCATATGGTTCCTTCTGCTTTCTCATCTGGTATAAAAATGACCCAGAAAACACTACAGAGATTAACAATAAACTGTTTCATGAAAATTCTTTTATAGATAAATCCACAAACAGAAGAACAGAGGTTACTTCATCCACAGTGTACATTTCAAGTTTCTGAATGGAAAACGAGAGAGAGATACTATGAACAGTATGGAAATAGCTATCTTATCTTTTCACGATATAAAAAAAGAAAAGGAGAACATCTTTGAAGAAAAGTATAATGTTGGCTCATCCAAAACAAAAAGGTCTAATATTGAAACGCTATCAGTTCAGTTGCTCAGTTATGTCCGACTCTTTGCGACCCCATGAATCACAGCACGCCAGGCCTCCCTGTCCATCACCAGCTCCTGGAGTTAACTCAGATTCACGACCATCGAGTCAGTGATGCTATCCAGCCATCTCATCCTCTGTTGTCCCCTTCTCTTCCTGCCCCCAATCCCTCCCAGCATCAGAGTCGTTTCCAGTGAGTCAACTCTTCACACGAGGTGGCCAAAGTACTGGAGTTTCAGCTGTAGCATCATTCCTTCCAAAGAAATCCCAGGGTTGATCTCCTTCAGAATGGACTGGTTGGATCTCCTTGCAGTCCAAGGGACTCTCAAGAGTCTTCTCCAACACCACAGTTCAAAAGCATCAATTCTTCAGCACTCAGCCTTCTTCACAGTCCAACTCGCACATCCATA
>SJYV01025330.1:1198810-1222967 GCA_006410875.1 Neotragus pygmaeus
TTGTGATCCACACAGTCAAAGGCTTTGGCATAGTCAATAAAGCAGAAATAGATGTTTTTCTGGAACTCTCTTGCTTTTTCCATGATCCAGCGGATGTTGGCAATTTGATCTCTGCTTCCTCTGCCTTTTCTAAAACCAGCTTGAACATCAGGGAGTTCACAGTTCACGTACTGCTAAAGCCTGGCTTGAAGAATTTTGAGCATTACTTTACTAGCATGTGAGATGAGTGCAATCGTGCAGTAGTTTGAGCATTCTTTGGCATTGCCTTTCTTTGGGATTGGAATGAAAACTGACCTTTTCCAGTCCTGTGGCCACTGCCGAGTTTTCCAAATGTGCTGGCATATTGAGTGCAGCACTTTCACAGCATCATCTTTCAGGATTTGAAAGAGCTCAACTGGAATTCCATCACCTCCACTAGTTTTGTTCGTAGTGATGCTTTCTAAGGTCCACTTGACTTCACATTCCAAGATGTCTGGCTCTAGATTAGTGATCACATAATCATGATTATCTGGGTCGTGAAGATCTTTTTTGTACAGTTCTTCCGTGTATTCTTGCCACCTCTTCTTAATATCTTCTGCTGCTGTTCAAATGCTATAGGTTCTAAGTAAAACGAACTACTGACCACAATAAATATGTGCGCTGTGAGCAGTGCAATGGAGATATAGCAGACTGGCTGTCAGGATCAACTATGGGATCCAATTCTGGCACTACTACAAATAAGGAAACGGATGTGTTCTCCATGTCTCAATTTCTTAATCTCTACTAAAATATCATACTGTTTTTGTACCTACCACAAAAAAAAATTCAACAGGAAGTACTAAGTTAATGTTAGCAACTTTTATTATTAAGTTGAAGTGCCTAAAACTGAATGCTAAGTCACTTTCAATAAATGCTCTCATGTAAAATTTCTATATATTCCAGCACTAAATTTTATACACAAAGAATCTGAATATAATTATTATAAAAATGTATCTCTAAAACGTCACTAGGAATTAGGGCTTCTGTGAAATAAAATGAAAATCAAATGAGTGGTATCACCATCCTTTTCTTCCACAGAGGAATTAAAATGAGTACACTGGACCCTCCTGGTGGTGCAGTGGTTAAGAATCCGCCTGCCAATGCAGGGGACATGGGTTCAACCCCTGGACTGGGAAGATACCACATACCACAGGGCAACTAAGCCCATGCACCTCAACTACTGAGCACAAACTCTAGAGCCTACGAGCACCAACTACAAAGCCCCAAACCCTAGAGGCCATGCTCCACAAGAGAAGCCACCGCACTGAGAAGCCTGCACAACAAGGAGCAGACCCCACTCAATGCAACTCAAGCCGGCACACAGCAACAAAGACCCAGAGCGGCCAAAAATAAATAATTTTTTTAAATTGTTCTTAAAAAAATGAGAGAACATCTAGTCTCATAGAAATTAAAAATGACAAATAAATATACAAATCAACATGGGTCTCCCATATTTCTAATAGAAATATCTTACATAATCTTACTATCTACAGTAAATTTCGTTAATTTACGTAAAACAATCTCTTCTTTGGGACAGTAGTTCTCATACCTGTTTAGAAAGCAAGGTACAAGCAAGAGAGGGTGCTATTTACAGAACCCAAAATGATGTTGTAGTTAATGGTAACAAAAGAACTAAAAAAACTTTCCCAGATTATGGAATTGTATACACATATGCAACATATATGCATATTCTCCAATATGAAAATAATAACCACCAGTCTCTATGAAAAAAAATCTAAGCAAGAGCAATGTCATTTTTTCATTAACATTCATTTGGTGCTTGTTAACAGTTGCTAACTTCTCAATACCTACTATATGTCAGGTCAGGCAATATGCCAAAGAGACTGAGGTGTGTATTTTACTTACAATTTATTTATTTACCTTGCTCACAACCATTACTGACTCCTTGTCATCATTACTTTCATTTCTACAATGAAACAGCTGAGGTTTCAAAGAGGTTAGATATTTAATCGAAGTTCAAACAGTGGGGAAGGGGCAGAGCAAGGACTCAAAAACTGTCCAACTGAAACTGTTCATTATGTGCTTAGTTGCTCAGTCATTTCTGACTCTTTGCAACCCCATGGACTGTAGCCCGCCAGGCTCCTCTGTCCATGGGATTCTCTAGGCAAGAATACTGGAGTGGGTTGCCATGCCCTCCTCCGGGGGATCTTCCCAAGCCAGGGATCAAACCCAGATCTCTTGCACTGCAGGTGGTTTCTTAACCTCTGAGCCATGAGGGAAGCCTGAAATTTTGCATGCTTAACCACAACACTACATTCTACACTATGCAATAAAATCTTAAACATTTTACACAATTGTATTTAAATGTTATACAAATCAGAAAAGATCAACATTAATCAATTTTAAGAATAAAATATATGCATCGGTGAGAGGACCATTGAAGGATCATTGCCAAGAATGTAATGTAAGCATGGTAAAAGTTGTTTAGAGAGTATACCTTTAATGTTCTCCCTCCAAAAAAGAAATGGTAATTATTGGGTTGGCCAAGTTGATTCAGGATTTTCTGTTAAGATGTGAAGGAAAAACTGGAACAAACTTTTTGGCCAACCCAATATTTCATGTGACACAATGGAGGTGTTAACACTATAGTGGTAGCTATTATGTTAATACATTAATGTATCAAAGAAATACATTTATAATTTGTTTTCACTAAACTCACACAATGTTATGTGTCAATTACATCTCAATAACCCTCGGGGGGAAAAAGAATTGCTGAGAAGCCTGCTATTAAAATTATTTTGGAAACTATTCCTAAGCTGCAAATGTAACATGCTTTGGTTAAGTACACAACTAACAAAATCTAGTTTTATAAGTTGTAATTCAAATAAAGGTCTTCTTACTAGAATATAAGCCAACTATAAAATCAACCACTGGTCAATTAACCTAACTTAATTCCTCAAAAAGAGGATGTATTTTTAGAGAATAAAATTAAGTTTTAGGGGATAAACTAAATCCACTCTAATCTGCGTGTAGCCATTTTGGACTTCACATTTTGAGGAGGCACAGGGCTACTAGTACTGTCAAAAGAAAAATGATAACCTTTAGATTTCTTTTAGCTGAACTGTTTTCTGGTAAACAAAATACTACTGATATATTGAATTTTGTAGCATATCTTCTAACATTACCCCATACACCCATGATTTCTAATTTATTATTATAATTAGCATATCCATAGTCATAATTGAAAAGAAAACTATATAAAAATAATTCTCAAGAGGAGTGAAAAGATTGTTCACACTTCAAACATGTTTAGGTCAATTCAACTTAAAATCTTACTGTGCTGGAATGAAATTTTACTAAAAGATAAGGGCCTTAGGTCTGCACTGAACAGCTATTAAAGACAAGAAAATCTACTAATCATCAAATTTAAAAATAATCTTAACTCAAGCCTTAAAATGTATTTACCTTATGATATCCATTGCCTGGTAAAGTATTTCAGACTGATCAACTCCAAGAACCTTCTTTGCCCCTGCTTTAGCAGCAAACATAGAAAGAATTCCAGTTCCACAACCAACATCCAAAACTACCTGGTATAATAATAAAAGAAAAAGAACAGATGTTATTGAGAAGGTTTAACACTTTAAATCTTATTCATATATGATGATGTTCCTGGCTAGGAATAGATAACAAAATTTAAACTTTACCAGTCAAACATGGTAATAATTTCTATTTGGGTAAATTGAACATATAATTACATTAAATTATTTTAAATTCATAACTGTTTTTGGCCACAGTTTATTGCAATCATATGCAACAATGTAAACTTAAATGTTTCATATGAAATGAGCAGTTCCCACAGACTTAGTAGGGAAATAGTCTGTCTTTAATTTAGGTTCAGTAATTCTAAATTTTAACAGAAATAAGCTTTCTCAAGTTTGAATACCAGAAGTTAACCTAAGGAGGACAGTCTGATCCAATACAATTTAGAAACAGTTATAAACGAATCATGGATGTAGAATATTGTCATACCTACTCCACTGCCAAAGTTTAATATTCAACTCATTTTAATTATAGAGGTACAATAAAAAATAGGCTTTTAGAATTCAGTAACTTGAGAATTTAAGTTTTCAAAAAGATATTCATTATCAATGGTAGAAACAGTAAGAAGAATGAAATTTAAGATGTTATTGGGGATTGGAATGTAACAATTATTTCTAATCCAGAATTTCATATGGTTCTTCCCAAAACAGTAATAATGAAATCTGCATGGTTCACAGTAAAAAAAATAAATAAAACAAATTACCAAGGAAACACATTAAGCAAAATACTCAGAAACAACCAAGAATAAAGAATAGAGAGTTAATAGAGAATGGCAGTGTGATAAAGAAAACTCAGGCACAGAGCAGAGCTTAGGGCAAGGGGAAAGAATACACACACTCTTTTAGAATTTTAAATAGGTCCATGAAGTGCTTTTCCTAGCAAGAATATTAAAATGGGTTTCCATTTCCTTTTCCAGGATATCTTTCCGACCCAGGGATCAAACCCGTGAGACGTCTCCTGCTTGGCAGGTAGATTCTTTACCACTGCACCACCTGGGAAGCCACTGTAAGAAAAACAGAACTAGAATTTATCTATCATATTGTTCAATCTATAGGGCTTCCCTAGTGGCTCAACAGTAAAGAATCTGCCAGCAATGAAGGAGACGCAGGTTCAATCCCTAGGTTGGGAAGATCTCCTGGAGGAGGAATTGGCAATCCACTCCAGTATTCTTGTCTGGGAAATCCCATAGACAGAGGAGCCTGGTGGGCTATAGTCCATGGGATTGCAAAGAGTCAGACACGACTGAGCAACTGAGCAATGTTCAATCTATGTAAATGAATCTTTGTAAGTGAACTTATTTACAAAACAGAAACAGACTCACGTGCTTAAAGAACAAACTTATGGTTGCCAGAGCGGGGCAAATTGGGGGAAGAGATAGTTAGGAAGTTTGGGATGGACATGTACACACTGCTTTATATAAAATGGAAACCAACAAGGACCTACTGTATAGCACAGGGAACTCTGCTCAATGAGACAGTCTGGATGGGAGAGGAATTTGGGGGAGAATGGATACATGTATATGTATGGCTGAGTCCCTTTGCTGTCTACCTGAAACTAACAACTAACATTGTTAATTGGCTATATTCCAATATAAAATAAAATTTAAAAAAAATCTATTACATTGTTCAACAACTACTTTTTCACTACGTAATATATTCATTTTTCCACAAGCATAAGAGAATCAGCTTGTCTATTTTTTTTAAGTCTTAGTATTTTTATGGGGACTGAACTAAAATATAAATTTACAGAACACAGACAATTTCATTTTGTGTTTTCTATTCAGGAACATGGTAAGAATTTCAATTTGTCTTAATCGTCTTTTATGTTCTTTAGGAGTTTGGAATTTTTAAAAAATCTCTTTCATGTAAGTCCTGCACACTAGTTAGAGTCTGTTCCTATGCAATTTATCTTCTGCACTGTTTACTAGTATAAAGGAAGTCTGTTCCACTGCATTTTAAAAACATACCAGAACTGACTCCAGAGGAGAGAATCTGAATAGTCTTAATTTCTATTGAAGAAATAAGGTTGTCAAAAGGCTGCTACTCTGTATCCCCTATCCTCTCTGCCCCTCTTTAGAAGGCAGAGGCTGCTTAGGGAGAATGTGACTGTCCCTGACCATACTGTTACCTATTTGGGTGAGTCAGCACATTTTAACATAACCACTTCACATATTAAGAAAGTTCAAAACTGTAAGATGAACTCTATAAAATACCACTGCAAAGCCATTTTTTAAAGTTACAAATAAAATATACTAACCACACCATCAAGTAAATACTATAACACAGAGCATATATATTTATAGCATGGTTATAGTATATCAACTTGAAATATTACATGGCATAAAATGATAATAAAATGTAAAAATATATACAACACAACAGTAAGTGATGACTTCCCAGAAACTTTCATTGAAATATTTGCAAAATTAAAAATAAAAGATCAGTGTAGAATTTACCAAGTTTGACAGCACAGTGCTTTGGCGATGGTGTTTGGGAATATTGAATATCAACACTCATGCAATGGTTCTGGAAAGACAAGCTGGCAGCACTAACTCCATCCAGGGTAGAACCTTTCTGACCCAGCGAGTCCTCTGCTAGAAATTATCTTATTATTCTATTCCTACATTTATAAAAAGATTTTTAATATTTTAAATTTTTACATGCATTATTTCTAATATAAAAAATTAGAACTTATGGACAATTTACACTGAATTTTTGAGCCATTAAAATAACATTAATAAGGGATTATCTTAGAGAAACTGCTAAGTGACAACAACTAAGTACAGCAGGCTATCTATCACGTACTCCAATTTGAGTGTGCATTCTCTTGTAAAACTATACACATACATAATTTACATACATATGCATATATATATAAAATCTTACTTAATTCTTTCTGCAGGAAAGAGCTTTAGAGAAAGAAACAGATTCAGGATCATACAGCGGGTAATTTGTAAAGCTGAAACTCAAACATAGGTCAAGCTGCTTTTTTAAAAGTGCACACTTAAATTATATTTTTAGTTGCATACTAATTAGTTATTACATCTAGCTCAGATTTAGGTATTTGGGCAAATAAACCAAAACTTAATAGAACCAAGAAAGAGGGAGAATGACAACAGAATACACTAACATTATTTTATAAAACAGTGAAAGAATGTATATAAAACATTTTAACTGTAGATAATAATCAATAGCATAAAAAAGACACCAAACTGTGAATTTCTTCAATGAACTACAAATATAAATTAATTATGAGTGAGTGAGAACAAGATTATGCCACCCAAAGTTAAATTAAATCTGAGAAACCATATGGCCTCCACAGGAGCTTTGTGAATTAAAATAAGAAAGGAAAGAAGGAAAGGAAGCAGGAAGGATGGAGGGAGAGGAAAAGAAATTTTAATTTTAATCTCTTTTCTGAAAGATAAATTTCTACCATGCCCTAAACAATATATGATACAGAAGCTAGAGCTGTAATCTGAAATTTATCTACCTAATGAAGAAAAATGAAAACAAAAACAATGGTATAAAACTTAAGAAGAAATGTTATTCCATACATTTTTTAAAAGAACTATATTTAAATGATTTCATGAACATGTTCTGTCACGCCACACAGGACCTATGCATGAAAAACAATGAGAATTAAAATGTCATTAATGAATCCCACCCTAATTATTTTCTCCTTAAACTGCAGTGGCACAGGGTTAAGGGCACTAGACTAGGACTAAAACTTTCCAGTCCTGTTATTTAGTTGCCTATTTAAGGACAAGTCCTTAACCTATTGGTTTCAAATTCCTCATGTATTAAATGGAGATAAATACCTACCATCCCTAGTTACAGGTATATTATACAGCAAAGAGACAACATGTTTGAAAATAGTCTATAAATTATCAAACACTGTTTAAATGTATGGTAGTATATTTTCTACATCTGCAGCCATAGTATAATACAAAGAAGAGTATTCCAGATCACATAAAATCTCTAGATTACTATTGTTAATTACAGAGAATTATATCCTGAATATGCTTTAAAGAATTAGAAACTGATACATATTTTACATTACACTCTTAAGAAACCATAAATGCCAGGCAAACCTAACCACACACTGATAAAAGAAAGCATGTTAGCCAAATTCCAATTTATTAATAAGGCCTCTCCTAACTGTGACAGATTTAATCTCTTCAGCAAAAGCAGTAGGTACAATACAAAATAAACTTTATATGTTTTCCATGGTCATGTATTTTGTCCAAAAGTGTATAATATATATGGTATTTCTATAATAGTTACTATCAAAAAATTAACACCAGATAATGACTGTACAGGTCTATGAACCCAGTAAGATGTGTTTCATATACATAGAAATATTCATAATTACTTAATTTCCTGATTAATCTTATGACTACTAATACTTTTGTCTTTTCACTATTTTCTTATGTAATACAAGACAAAAGTCTATTCAGAGCATATTGAAAAATAAACTGCTGCTAAGTCATTTTAGTCGTGTCTGACTCTGTGCAACCCCACAGACGGCAGCCCACCAGGCTCCCCCATCCCTGGGATTCTCCAGGCAAGAACACTGGAGTGGGTTGCCATTTCCTTCTCCAATGCATGAAAGTGAAAAGTTAAAGTGAAGTCGCTCCCATGGACTGCAGCCTACCAGGCNACCCCAGAGATGGCAGCCCACCAGGCTCCCCTGTCCCTGGGATTCTCCAGGCAAGAACACTGGAGTGGGTTGCCATTTCCTTCTCCAATGCATGAAAGTGAAAAGTTAAAGTGAAGTCGCTCCCATGGACTGCAGCCTACCAGGCTCCTCTGTCCATGGGATTTTCCAGGCAAGAGTACTGGAGTGGGGTGCCATTGCCTTCTCCAGAAAAAGAAACTACTTTTACTTAAAAAATTCTTACCGCTTTGGTATCAAAAAGTATTTACAGCATTCGTATCAAAAAGTATTTTTAAAATATTTGACAGGATAGTTCAAAGATACTGCTTTTATTAAAACAGAAGTCCTAAAGTTTTAGAACCAGAAAAAAATTTTTTTAATCATTTTATAGATGAGGACCAGAGACTCACCATTGTCTAAAATTATTATGTGGCTGGATCCTGATTAGCCAGGCAGAACTAGTGATTCCCAGACTAGTACATGTTTAAATTGTACACAACATATTAAGGAAAAAATAAATAAAAACCTAGGCATAATCTAACTTTAAAGCAAAATGTTAATAGTAATATTACTTGCTTCACTGGAAAGTGTTTTTTTAGATATTAAATAAACTGTTCTAGAATTTCAGGTACAAATATAAAAACTACTAAAAAATGATTAGTCTTTGCTGTAATAATAAATAGAAAGCAAATAAAAAAGCCAACAAAGAACTGATAAAAACTAATACTTTAAAAAATGAAATAATCTGCCTGTTGGGGAATTAGCAAAAACAAAGAAATACACACCATCATTACCTTATAGGTAATGCGTTGGCCAAAAGATATCAGAACCATATAAATGTCACATCTCCAACTCAGCTAAGTCACAAGTTAAACACTGTTCTTAGGAAACAGGTATGGAAAACAAAAAGCCAGTCACATATATATATATATATATGTTATTCTAAGCAACATAAAACTCAGGAAAACAGTCTTTTCAATATATTAAGGTCGTGGGTCACTACTGCAATATCATATAAGGTCCATGAAATAACCTTAGAAAAGTATCTTTGAAAATTAAGGGGAACTATGAAAACTTGATGTTACCAGTATACATAGTTTTGAAGTAGAAAGTGTGTGTGTATGTTAGTCACTCAGTCGTGTCTGACTCTTTGCAATACCATGGACTACAGCCCAGCAGGCTTCTCTGTCCATAGGATTCTCCAGGCAAGAATGCTGGAGTGGGTTGCCATACCCTTCTTCAGGGGATCTTCCCGACCCAGGGATCAAACCCAGGTCTCCTGCACTGCAGGCAGATACTTTACCATGTGAGCCACCTGGGAAGCCCCTGAAGTAGAAAGAGAGGGGGAAAATTTCCAAGCAAAGGTATGTGAGTGGCAGAGACAATCATATACTAGACTAAATTAGTGGACTAACTTCCAGTAAGGTGGAACAGAAAACCTGAACTCTTAGGTAACATGCCAATGTAGAGAAGGAGGGAAAGAGAAAGTGAAGAAAAAATGTAAAAATTCACAAGGGAGGAAAAAAATATATGACACAAATTTCACACACATACA
Source organism: Neotragus pygmaeus (assembly GCA_006410875.1). Taxonomy (NCBI): domain Eukaryota; kingdom Metazoa; phylum Chordata; class Mammalia; order Artiodactyla; family Bovidae; genus Neotragus; species Neotragus pygmaeus. The sequence continues at coordinate 1,208,601 of SJYV01025330.1, forward strand.
CACCATGAAGGATCATCTTTGAAATAACCAGAAGTATAAAGACTAATTGTAAAATACAAAGTATCTCATAAAATGGTCTCAAAAAAAAGCACATAAATTCTACCTGAAAATATTTGACCTTATTTACCAAATGAGTTTTTAAATTAAGTTTTAACTAATTAATGTGAACTAAAATAATAATTAAATGCTTTGATATGGGGTTTATCTTGTATATTTGAAATTAAGAAGAATCATAGTAAATCAAAAACATGGTTTAAGAAAAACTTACCTAACTGAGCAAAGTTTAAGTTAAATCACTATAATGAATGAATTTCAATTTTTAAAAAGTGTAATGAATAACACCCATCAGCATTTCTGTTATCAGTATTCTACAACACAGATCAGCTTCACAAAAATCTTCCATGAAATAAAGCCAGTATACATGAAATCGGGCTTCCCTGGTAGTTCAGCTGGTAAAGAATACACCTGCAATGCAGGAGAAGGCCCTGGTTTGATTCCTGGGACAGGAAGATCCCCTTGAGAAGGAATAGGCTACCCACTCCAGTCTTCTTGGGCTTTCCTGGTGGCTCAGACGGTAAAGAAACCGCCTGCAACGCGTGAGATCTGGGTTTGATCCCTGGGTTGGGAAGACTCCTGGAGGAGGGCATGGCAAATCACTCCAGCATTCTTGCCTGGAGAATTCCTGCAGACAGAGGAGCTTGGCGGGCTACAGTCCACACGACTGAGTGACTAAGCACAGCACACACATGAAATCAACTGCTGTCACAACAACCTAAGAGAGGATTTCTGCTACCCGAGATCCACAGGAAACATGTACTTCTATAGACTATGCTACTCACCTTGTCTTTGAAGATATGCGAGTTTTGGTATATAAAATCTCGGTAACTTTCTGTTCGTACTTTGTCCTAGAGCAGAGAAAGGAAAACATCACGTTATACTTACAAATAAAATTTTAAAGGAAGATATCTGCTAATTATCACATACGTTTCTACAGCTCCTTTTTGCCTAGAAACCCATGTTTAATCTTTTTTTGCTAGAAGAAAATAATAGGGACTTCCCTGCTGGTCCACTGGCTAAGACTTCAAGCTCTCAATGCAGGGGGCTCAGGTTTGATCCCTGGTGGGGAAACTAGATCCCATAAGCCACAACTAAAGATCCTGTGTGGTGAAACTAACACCCAGCACAGCCAAATAAATATTTTTTCAAAAAGAAAATAGGAACAGTAACAGCAACAACACACAAAGAAAACATTTAATAACGGCACTGAAAGTCAAATAAGACTTAAGTTACTAAAAATGTACATATTTTTGTCTTGACGTGCACCATCACTTTAAGACTTCAAGTGGTAATTAATACTAAGGGGCCTGATTCCCTGTAGAACTAGGTTAAAATATGAGAGAAAAAAGACAAAACAGACAGATGTGAAAATTACAGTTACATAATAAAAAATGAAGCTAAACTGAGTACAGTTTTCTAAGAAAGTCATCGATCAGCACCTACATGATTTATAATCCTGTTTTGTTTCTAGAACTGTCTGTAGTAGGAAATGATGCTTAAAAGCCTTTAAGCTTAAAAGTAAATCATTTGAGCCCTATAGCCCACATTATAAGACTTCTCCACTCCGGAGTCTCACATGACCTGTGACTCATGCAGGCACTGAACATTAACATTTATGTTGGTTCCTGAACAGTGCCGATTCCCTTTTAAATCACTTCAGCTGAGACATGTACTGACAGCAAATTACGCAGTAAGGGCACAGTTGCTAAGGGAGTAAAACGAGTTTGATAAAAATATCTCAAACCGGGAATTTTAAATTTCACACTTGGTAAAAAGTAGTTAACATCAAACACTACAACATTTATACCATTCACATCCCTGACAAAACCATGTTCATGCCAATATTGGAATTAAAAAAAAAAGATATAGATAAGTCTTAAATTAGAAGTTGTTTTACAGGGGGAATTCTGTAATTAATTCCATGTTTTATGATAGAATTAGTTCTAACTGCTTTACAAACAAAATTTGAAATCAGGTTTATTAAATTGATGTATTTTAAGAATTATTATGAGAATCTAATATTCAAATGAATTTAAACATAATATTATGTAATTAACTTTATAAATCTTTTTAAAAATACCATTTCATACATTCTATTTTTATACTCTTCTTACACTATAACCAGTGATTTTTGCTGACACAACAAAACCCACAAAGGGTGAACATCAGTCAAGAAGGCAGTCATTCAGAAAGCTCTCACCAATCACACTGCTCTAATTTAACCACTAGCACCCCAACTCCTGTCCTTAGTCCATGCACTGTTGCTCAGTTCAACCATAATCCTTCATCCGGCTCTTCCTACACTTCCGTCTGCTTTCACTCAGATGCTTACCCTGGTGCAATGAAATTCAAAGTATACTAATGAACACAGTGCTTTGGACATAGCAGAGCTTTGATTTAATAAATGAATTTTTGAGAGGAAAATCCACTGAATGTGAAGATCCAAACAAATTAAAGACAAGCCCTCAAACCACTCCTAAAAATTTATTGGACTAAAACTGTTCAATACAAAGTAATAAACAAAAATAAAATAATCTTTTGCACTCATCTATTAAAACTAAGAAACACAAAAGAATGAGAGGTTCTTTTGCTTCTCAATATTAAGGAGCAAAATAATCTTTTAAGACTAGTACATGCTGTCATGGAATTATTCCTACAAATATTTTAAAAATTTAAGTATGAGACTAAAGACAACAGAAAAATTATATACTATAAATTTTATCGATGTAAGTAACAGCATGTTTTAAAATACAGGCTCATGAAGGTGGACAGAATGCCCGAGTCAGCTACAAATACAATGAAGAAAATGAAGTAAAAAAAAATCATTTAATGGTACTATAGTCTGGATAAATGTTCACCAGGATAAACAATGTTTTTCTTGGGGGGAAAAAAAAACAGAGAGAGAGATACATCTCAGATTTAAAACATTAGCAACAACTCCTTTCAGAAAGATAAAGTGGTGAAGGATTTTGAAAGTTCATGTCATCTATTTCGCGATCAACTACATCTCTGGAATTCAAAGTTACCTTCATCTTGATTCTGAAACATAAGATTACAAACTATCCTTATTTTTAATCACTAAATAAGGCATATACAAAATAGTGTCATTAAAATACTGTATCTGAGACTAAGCAACAAAAAATCCAAATAATATTTTTATAAAAGCAAGGCCAATTCTAAGCATAAAAATAAGTCCTGTATGTATGGCTTCTCAGTTTTAAATGATCATGTGAGATGATCAATTTTAATGATCTTAAATGTAAAGATCATGTGAGATTCTGGAAGTAGCACAACCTTGAACAAATTATATGTGCTAAGAATTGTTCTGATAGGAAAGAGAAGAAATATTGTGTGACATAAGGCAATATTTCATATTCGCCCACAGTATGTAACTTAGCAAAATATAAAATGGACAAATAGTCTTTTTGAATGAACTATATCCATATTTCCTATGATCCAAGGAGAGGTGGTTACACTGTATATCAGCTAAGGGGAATTAAGGCATAAGAAATTATATTAATAAAAATTCTTAAGTGATTCCAGATCTGTAAGTGAAAAGACAGCACTGGAACTCTCAGCTGGAACTTCTTAATGTACATCAAAAGGACTTAAAGATACTCTATCCAGTATGAAATCCTCTAGTTACTGAAATATAGCTACAAGGGTCCAGGGGAGAGATTTGGAAATAAGTCCAAACTGGATTTCCCAGATGACTGAACCGAGAGCACTCAGATGTACTATCTTCTAGGAGTCTCAGTAACTTACCAGTCTGAAAAATCCAATACAATATCCCTATCAAAAGCATTAACGGTTCATGGTATTGAAACTGATGGGGTGATTTAAAATGACAAACATGGGCAAAGAAAAACTCCTTTAAAGAAAATACTCTAGACACAATAGAAGAAGTATACACGTATACTATCATGTAAGAAACGAATCGCCAGTCTATGTTCAATATAGGATACAGGAGGCTTGGGGCTGGTGCACAGGGATGATCCAGAGAGATGATATGGGATGGGAGGTGGGAAGGGGGTTCAGGATTGGGAACTCATGTACACCCATGGCGGATTCATGTTAATGTATGGCAAAGCCAATACAGTATTGTAAAGCAAAATAAATTAAAAAAAAATTTTTTTAAGAAAATATTCTAGACACAAAATTAATTTTAACGAGAAAAACAATGTATGTCCATTTCTTTTAAATAAATGCATCCTGGACTTAAAATAATTTATTACTTATAACTGTTATTTGCAATCCTATGCAACTACCCAAGGAACAACAAAAAGCACAACCAACCGTGACAAGTCATTAGTGAAGAAATGACATGACATTGCTTTAAAAGACTCCAAATAATTACAATTACTATTAATCAGCAAGCCTCCAACTCTGCAATCCTGCAAAACTGACTCAACAATATACATACATGTTATTAAATATTCCTGGTTATTTTAAATAGATGTTTCAAGGAACACAGTCTTCAGGCTTCCATAAAATAAATCAATCTTCTGAGGAAGGATTCAAAGGGGAATTTTTCTTTTGTTGGTTTTAAGAAAGGAAAAAAAAGGTAGTGACATCTAAAATTGACAGATAAACATCAAAAATTTTCAATAATTTTTAAACTCCAACATTTGTTATTTTCACTTTTACTAAATTAAAAAATTACACTTTGCTATTTTATAATCTATAATAGATGATAAAATGTATCTATTATACCAGGTACAGCTTGAAATCTACTTATAGTTTATATAAACATTACCATNAGCGTGGGGGTTAAAAACACTGCATGGGAGATGAGAGAGCATTTGTTTATTTGTTTTTTAAATGCCATCTCAAAAATATTATTTAGATAATTGGCTGGCCCAAGTCCTTGATGGAGCTTGAGAGGAAAGAGAGAGCATCTCACCACTGTTTGGAATTAGCAAGGTTTTCTAAATAGATAGTCAAAGACCCCACCCACATTTTTCTGCTTTTCACGCAGCAGCAGCTCTTAGCATTCATTTTCATCCATGCTCTCATTTCTGTAGTCTTTCTCCCCACACCATGTCCCCCTGCCCATTTTTGTTTCTGTATTTCAGAGGGTTGGTCATATGGCATAATTTTAAAGAATTTTCCTGTTTTTATGTTCAGTTGTCCTAACTGAAAAAGGAGCTTGTTATGGAAGGAATTTACTTAAGAATAGGAAGTCCTTGCCTCTTTTTCCCTGTAATAGGACAGGCTTAGGAAATGGATCGTCTACTTGCTTATGTATTCACCTCTTTACACGGATTCCACACACCCACGCCCCCATCCCACACGCATGCTTTGAATCTTTCATCTTAAATTTTATCATTTTATTTTTAACCAAACTTAACCATTACATGCATTCTCTAAATTGGACACTTGGATTTTTTAATTAAAAAATAAAATTTCCCCCAGTTNACGGATTCCACACACCCACGCCCCCATCCCACACGCATGCTTTGAATCTTTCATCTTAAATTTTATCATTTTATTTTTAACCAAACTTAACCATTACATGCATTCTCTAAATTGGACACTTGGATTTTTTAATTAAAAAATAAAATTTCCCCCAGTTATTTTCTTTGCAATTATATTTTCAGAGAGAGAGCAATAGAAGAAATTCTTAGAGCAGCCTGAATTGATAACATCAGTCCTGGTGATGAGGAGATGTGTGCATAAGAATATGAGGGGTGGGGTGTGTATGTGTTTATCTTTGTCTGCTTATAGGATATGGGTCAGTCCATGGAGGAGCCTAGCGAATTTCACTTTTCTTGGTACTTCCTGACAAATATAAGTCATTGACAGGTGAGAGTGTATTCCAGTCAAGGTCAATTAATTGTGCAGAAGTTGTAACGTTGGGCAAGTTAGTCCTTCTCAGCGACAGTGCTAATTCAGGCTCTGGGATTGAAATTCTGGCTCCTTTTGAGAAAGGTTTCATGCTTACCTGCTTAATTGTGTGTGTGTGTGTGTGTATCCTTGTCCTTCCACACAGCTCTTTAAGAGGAAGGGGCTGAAGGTAAGGTGAGAGAGGCTCAGCAGTTGGAAAGTTGTTTTGAACCCTGCCTCCTCTCTGAAAGACATTAATGAATGTGGATTTGAACGCCATAAATGCAAGATAATTTTGTCACTCCTCGCTTCCCTTGGCTGCCTTCATTAGAGAAGTGGGGAATTTGCTTAGCCCACATCCCACTGTACCGGCCTGTGGTGGCTGGAAGGGAACCCTAGTTAATTAATATGAGGAATTTGTTTTGTGTCCCTGTTTTTTAAAAAAAAAGACAGTGCAGGTTGGTGTTGTCAGCAGAAGCTGCTTGTCACTTTGACCTGTTCTGTTAAGTGTTTGATGTGTTTTCTCAGAGTAATCTGTGAATAACATTATAGCCCAGCCAGAAGAGAAACCGAGGGAGCAATAGCAGAATTAATATCTGGGAGCGTTGATAATTATATATCAGAATCTAATTTTTAGCACAGAAAATGTGTTAATGACAGAGAGGAAAACAAAAACCACTAGCTTCTCCCAGCAGGCCCCAAAGTGTCATTTATTATTTCTCAGCTGGATATCTATCAAGTTTATGGGTTAATTTTTCTGTAGACTGTTATTTATGGGTTTTTGTTTGTTTTCAGCCATCATTACTAACAATACGGTTAATAGCAATCATTTGTTATCCAGCACTAGGCGTGATGCCTCAGATGAGAGCACTGAACTGAGAATACTCATTTGGTAGCTGAATAAGGCCCTGACAGGGCCCATTTATAACAAGCTCATTCTATAATGTCCATCCTATTAATAAAATTTTGTTGCTGTCTAATTAGAGATGTCTGATGTGTATAGTAGCACAGCAGAGGAGACTTTTTTGCTACTGCTTTTTTTTTTTTTCCTTCCCCTGGTCTCTCTGTCACAGCCAAAGCCCATCTGGGCATGTGGGTTTGAGAAACAAAAGGAATGAGGCAGGAGCTGTGGGCAAAGGTTTGGATTCGATGTGTGGTGACATTGCAGAGTGAGTGAGTTGGAAACACAGGGAGGTCTCACTGGCTTGCCAGTGCTCCCCTCTGCTCTTCATCCTGTGGTTTTACCTGCCTTGGGTGGTAACTCGCAGTTTGCCTCCCAAATTCTCACTGATACGAAGTGTGACCACAGGGTGCTTTGATGCATTTACTAACATCCCCAACAGAACTTAAAATGTACAGCCAGTGCTCGGCTCTTCAAAGTTGCTGTCTTGCAAGGCAGCACGTTTATTCCTAAGACACTGTCATTTCTAAGCATCTTCTGAAAACTTCTCTTGGTTTGTTTGCAAAGGTGATCTATTTCATTCAATAAGAAAGTGAAGAGCTTTCCTGAGTAAGAATTTGGGATAATATATTAGAATGTCAATCTCAATGTTTTGTGGTTGTACTTTGAATACAGAAACTGATTCAGTTCAGTCATTTTTATCCCAGGGAATCTTTCAGGCTTTTTTTTTTTTTCTTTAATTAGAAAGAAGCTTTGGGGCTAGATGATGTTATGTACCCAGCTGCTGGACAGAGTTGGAATTTTAAGTCCCATTGCCCTTTCTTTGCTGTGATAGGATTTGGGGAAAGCTACTGAAATGCTGGGCCTCAGCTTTCTCAGTTTTGAAAAAGCAGGCACTAGTCCCTGGAGAATGAATTGTTGCAAGGGTTAAACATCGTAGATGAAAATGCCGTGGAGGTAGCAAGACCTTCCAAACGCTAGTTATAACTACCACCAGTTAGAGTTCACTGTTTATTTAGAACCCTATATAGAAAAACCTACCCCACTGAGGTCCTTTACTGTAAAGTCATTTTTAAACACAGTTGTATGCATAGTTTTTTTATTGCTTGTATTTCAAGTGAAATTGTGTTTCCCACTCTAAGTAAAATTTAAAGAAATGTTTTTTTTTTAATTTAAATCTTTATCATCCCAATTACAGCTGATTGTGAAGTTTGTTAAGGAAGGAAAATGAATTAAGAATTCAAGGAAGAAATATTTTATTAATTTCGCAGGTGCTCTGAATTCATACACCTTTGAATTAGGAGCACACAATCAGGCAATACACTGAANATCCTCTAGTTACTGAAATATAGCTACAAGGGTCCAGGGGAGAGATTTGGAAATAAGTCCAAACTGGATTTCCCAGATGACTGAACCGAGAGCACTCAGATGTACTATCTTCTAGGAGTCTCAGTAACTTACCAGTCTGAAAAATCCAATACAATATCCCTATCAAAAGCATTAACGGTTCATGGTATTGAAACTGATGGGGTGATTTAAAATGACAAACATGGGCAAAGAAAAACTCCTTTAAAGAAAATACTCTAGACACAATAGAAGAAGTATACACGTATACTATCATGTAAGAAACGAATCGCCAGTCTATGTTCAATATAGGATACAGGAGGCTTGGGGCTGGTGCACAGGGATGATCCAGAGAGATGATATGGGATGGGAGGTGGGAAGGGGGTTCAGGATTGGGAACTCATGTACACCCATGGCGGATTCATGTTAATGTATGGCAAAGCCAATACAGTATTGTAAAGCAAAATAAATTAAAAAAAAATTTTTTTAAGAAAATATTCTAGACACAAAATTAATTTTAACGAGAAAAACAATGTATGTCCATTTCTTTTAAATAAATGCATCCTGGACTTAAAATAATTTATTACTTATAACTGTTATTTGCAATCCTATGCAACTACCCAAGGAACAACAAAAAGCACAACCAACCGTGACAAGTCATTAGTGAAGAAATGACATGACATTGCTTTAAAAGACTCCAAATAATTACAATTACTATTAATCAGCAAGCCTCCAACTCTGCAATCCTGCAAAACTGACTCAACAATATACATACATGTTATTAAATATTCCTGGTTATTTTAAATAGATGTTTCAAGGAACACAGTCTTCAGGCTTCCATAAAATAAATCAATCTTCTGAGGAAGGATTCAAAGGGGAATTTTTCTTTTGTTGGTTTTAAGAAAGGAAAAAAAAGGTAGTGACATCTAAAATTGACAGATAAACATCAAAAATTTTCAATAATTTTTAAACTCCAACATTTGTTATTTTCACTTTTACTAAATTAAAAAATTACACTTTGCTATTTTATAATCTATAATAGATGATAAAATGTATCTATTATACCAGGTACAGCTTGAAATCTACTTATAGTTTATATAAACATTACCATTATAAAAATTAAAACCAACCAAGTTCAAGTATCTGATCTGACTTAGGAAATTCTATCATTGATTTCAAACGTAAAAAAGTTATGCTATAACTGTGAGAATTATCTACAACTAACTTTATACCAAAGAATTATTCTCTGTCTAAACTAATGACAGGACTGCTAATTAAAACACTAATTTCTCCTTCACACATTAAAAGGCAAACATATAATTTATTTCTTCCTATTTAAAAGTTGCTCTTGAGAAGCCTAAAATCATTAGCAATTTTTCCCATTGTTCTATTTTAAGCAAAAGTAATCTCATAATAAAGATTAATAATGATCTTAAGTAGAATTTACAGTAATTCTGATACTTTCATAATCTTTTCAACGTAACATGAGCTATCAAGTACCAAAAAGATCTGAAAAGCAGTTCTCAAAAAAAAGAAAAAGGCAGTTCTACCACAGCATGTGTGTTAAGAACCAGTTTCACTCTATCTTTCCTTCAGCATGGACTTGGCACATCTGTGCTCTTTTCTAACCTTGAGCATTTCTTCATGTATCCCATAATGCCCGTAGGAGCTGAAATAAACACCATCCTCATCCTCCGGGAGGTCTGCAATGGCAGTAGTAGATGACGGGCAGGCTCTGACATCTGCGTTCATCACAAAATCCTGAGCAAATTGTCTGTAATCAATTTGAAATACACCCTTGAGACAAGGTTATTGGACCATGAAAAAAGGAAAGGCTAGAGGCTGAGGCAGAGGTAGGAGGGGAGTGTGGAGTGTGATGAGCCTCTAAATCACGCTCTATCTTAAGCAACAAAAAGCTCCCCCTGCTGGATTTTAAGCAATTGGCATAGCCAAACCCAGTTGGAAGCATTCCTTCTGCAAACCACAAAAAGGATAGCCAACTGCAAATTATGGCTGTTGATACCTTTCGACCAACAAAATAAGCATACTATGACTCTATTCACTTTTCTATTGTTCCAGAATCTTATTATATCGTGAAAGGGTTATATAGGCAGAAAGCAGGTCCAAACTGGAAATTATTTACACACACCAACACCATCCACTCAGCCTCTAAAACTCAGTTCCCTCTCTGATCACAACACATCAGGAACCTATAATGTATACATGGGAAAGAAGTGTAAAGAGGCAGATAAAGAGTTGTTGGTTACTAGGTGACTCAGCATAAAATATCAGAAAAGGGGAAGGGAAACTACAATTCGCTTGACTATTTTTCCTGCTGGACATTCTGGCAAACCATCAAATGGGTACTCAGGCAGTAGCAACCAACTTACAAATCTAACAGGTTAAGCTGGAGGTATACATATACTTGATAAAAAGGCAGAATCTCAGACTATCTATTCAAGGCCTCCTGAATCAGAATCTGTAGTTTATTTCGTTACCCAGGTGATCTGTATACACGTAAAATTCTGACAAGTACTAAGCCAGCAGAATGCTAATTTACACACTGTAGAAAACCATCTTATGGAGCTAGTTTTCTGATTACATACTTCACCATAATTATCATTTGATTCTTTAAAAACAAATATTTCACCTGTGTATTTTCCCCAAGTCTAAAAAGTATTAATCCCTATACTTTAAAAAGCCTAGAAGAAAAGTGAAGTGGAGAAAGCTATTAGAAAGAAGGTAATTCAAAAGAAGGTAGCATTAAGGAACAAAAGCACTCAAGAGGAAAACACTCCCGAGAACAATTACCATTAATATAAAAGTAATTACATAGAAGTATATGAGAATAGAATTTTATGTTAATTAGTTATAGCCACAGTGTACAAAAATACTGCATATCCTCAATATTACAAAAATTAAATATCTACACTGTGCTTTCTAGTACATGGAATACGTTACTGTATTCCACCTTGAACGGTATTATTTGGGGGATCTACACCATTAGTTTTCTGTACGATGGATAAATTACTTCATTTTTCGCAGGTCCTCGCGTGCTCCAGCCAGTGCAGCTTCCGCAGATAATGCCCGGGCTTCCGTGTGTTTCAATTTTTCAACAAGAGATGCATCTTCACTGAGCCCACTGGGATATGAGAATGGGACTGACACTGCTTCATAAAGATCTTCTACGTCTAAAAAAATGAATGGACGTTATTTTCAGGCCATCTTATAACAACGAAGCACATATACATGTGTTACAAATAAATATAGACTAAGTGCCTATTATGCAGCCAACTGAGAAAAATCAGTACATTTAATATCCAAATTATTTTGAGTTTATAAAGAACATGCTATAAAGAAATTTTTTTTCACTAGTTGGCTAAACTGAACACATAAACAAACACTAATTGCAATGAATCAAACCCAGGACAAAGCAAAAAAGTAGAAGGAAAAAAAAAGCTAATATTTATTGATTGGGTATCTTTCAAATTCATGTATCACATCTCGTTTCATAACCTAAAATTTAAACATTTATCCCTGTTTTAAGACATGGGAAAGATAAATTTCAGAGAAACTGACTAGCCCAAAGTCCTACAGCTGTTTAATGAGGGAACTATGATTCAAACCCATGCCTGCCTTTCTAGCCCATATTCTGCCATCACAGAAGGCCATTTCTATCTACTCTCTGGGTCTTTACCTATAGAAAAACAGGTATTACATTTAGCTATTCCTTAAGGACAGCATGGAGGTAAGGACTTTTGTACATTCACTAAGTTTTTCATCTTGGGTAAGGTGGTATGCAATCTATACACTGTCTTAGTGCTGATATTGTTAAATATCCTAATATTATTAAAAATTGATTTAAATTTAATTTCGCTATAAGTCAATTAGTAACTTCTGCTATAGAAGTTAATGTATGTAAATCATTAATTCTGCAAACAGAAATATACGGAGCTAGTGAGTTGTACAAAACTTCAATGTTTATTGACTAGTCTAATTAACTTTCACATCACCCTAAAGCAATAAAAACAATACAGGTATTATACTGTCTCCTCAGAGCAGCACTGAGGGAAACAGGACTTTTTTCCCCCATTCAGTCTTTACTTGCAACAATTCTTTAGATGTAAGACAAAATACTAAGTTTAACAAATTAACAATAATAACACATAACTTAAAGACTAACGCCTAAATTGAACTTGTTATAAAAGAAGTACAGGATAATCAGTCTGGCAGAATACTGACTCTTTGCTTTAAAAACTATAGATTCATCCACTATTTAATTCATCCAAAGTTAACAACAGCAACAAAACACTGCCAAACTGTTAAAGGATGGTGTACCATTTCTCTACTTCCTACCCATAACTCTCATTGTGTATCTTGTCTTCAAAATTCTTTGAACTGTTTGCAAACCACCTTGTTAAAGAACTGAACAAAGAAATTGGCTTGTTTCAGCTCGTTTCTGTGTTTTGCTTTCTGCTGCAATAGGTTAGTCACAATAAAAACTTTAAGTATTAATAACACAGTTTTCCTTTGGTATCTGCAAGGACCTCCCTCAGATACCAAAACCCACAGATGCTCAAGTCCCTGTATAAAATGGCAATTTACACTTAGCACTTTAAATCATCTCTAGATTCCTTATAGTAACTAGTACAATATAAATGCTATACAAATAGTTGTAAATACAATGTAAGTAGTTGGCACTGGGCAGCAAATTCAAGTTTCTTTTTTTCTAATTTTCTGGAATTTTTTTTTCCTGAATATTTTTGATCCAAGGTTGGTTGAATCCACAGATGCAGAACTCCTGAATAAAACAGGCCAGTTGCACACAAATAATTATAAATTAAAGGTTAAGTGTATAGCTTTGAAAAGAGAAAGGATTCAGTAAACACTAACATTCATACCTATACTATATCAAAACAGTCTAATTCAAAGTCCTAAACCACACTCAGGAAGAACTGCTGCCTCTACATTCTATCTGAGGAAGTTCAAATCACCTGGACACTATCTTGGCTGCTGGAAACTACCACAAAAGATAGTTTATCACGAAGACCTAACAATTATGAAAATAAATCTCACAAGAGAGCTTCAAAATACATGAAGCCAAAGCTGAGAGAATTAATGGTAAAGGCAGAAAATCCTCTAATCACAGTCAGGGACTCAAATACACCTCAATCAACAATTGATAGGGGCAGATTTTTAAAACTCCAAAATACTAGCACTGTGACCCATTTATACAATAATGTGCCCAGTAACTATCTTGACACTTGTGAAGAATACTCACCAGTAATTTTGTAGAATGTCCCTCAACCTGGGACTGTCTGATGAATTTTTCATTACTGGAATGAGGTTATACACTTTTGGCAAGAACAACAGAGAAACAATGCTGTCTCCTCAGAGCATTACACACAGAGGTTCATGATGTCAATATGGTTATTACTGGTGATGTTAACCTTGATCACTCGGTTGTGGTGGGGTCTGCTTGGTTTTTCCACAGAAGTTAACATCTCCTTTGTAACAGATTTCTTAGAGGAGATACTTTGAACTATGCAAATCCTATCTCACCCACCTAAGTTTTCGCTCACTAATCTTAGCATCCATGGGTGGCTCTTCTCTGCAAATTGCTACTGCGGTACTTGCCTAATGCTGATTTTCTGTCTCTCTTCTCCAACATTTATTAATAGAAATTCTATGCCAAAGAAAGGCAACGCCAAAGAATGCTCAAACTACCGCACAACTGCACTCATCTCACACGCTAATAAAGTAATGCTCAAAATTCTCCAAGCCAGGCTTCAGCAATACGTGAACCATGAACTTCCAAGATGTTCAAGCTGGTTTTAGAAAAGGCAGAGGAACCAGAGATCAAATTGCCAACATCCGCTGGATCATGGAAAAAGCAAGAGAGTTCCAGAAAAACATCTACTTCCGCTTTATTGACTATGCCAAAGCCTTTGACTGTGTGGATCACAATAAACCGGAAAATTCTGAGAGATGGGAATACCAGACCACCTGACCTGCCTCTTGAGAAATCTGTATGCAGGTCAGGAAGCAACAGTTAGAACTGGACATGGAACAGACTGGTTCCAAATAGGAAAAGGAGTACGTCAAGACTGTATATTGTCACCCTGCTTATTTAACTTCTATGCAGAGTACATCATGAGAAACGCTGGACTGGAGGAAACACAAGCTGGAATCAAGATTGCCGGGAGAAATATCAATAACCTCAGATATGCAGATGACAC
>SJYV01025330.1:1231163-1263958 GCA_006410875.1 Neotragus pygmaeus
AAAACGCAGGGTGGACGCAGCGCGCGCTCAAAGTGCGTGGAAGCCTGGGCTGGACCTTGCAGCTTGTACGTAGTTTTTGTGTTCTTGTCGGGCTGCGGCAGGCATTAGCGTTGACGCCCTCGCCTACAGCCCAGAGCCGACAGCGGCTCCGCAGCCCGCATCGCTCCCCCTAGTCCATCCCTTATTCGAGGGAAGAGCGGCTAGTAGAGGGCGATCTGCTTGCAGCGCCCTCTGGTGGCGGAGGTCAAGCGCAGGCGAGAGCCTGGGACTGCACCCTGGTTCCGGGGCCGAGGCGCCTCTGGGGTGCGACTGGGGATAGGGAACTGCAGAGACCATTGAATGGAATGTACCAGGGGCCAAAGCCTGAAGGGCTGTTTTAAGCAGTTTTGTCTTTGAAGTGTGCGTCCCAAGTTCTAGTAGCAGATGTTAGCACTGGGCTTGGCACAAATTTATTCAGTTAAACTGACTGCTGTGGCCTGCCAGGCTCTAATTTTGTCTAACATCTCAACTCATGCCTCCTCCTTGGGCCCTGCTCTCCAGGGACTTCGCTGGTGGCTCAGGCGGTAGTCTATCTACAACGTGAGAGACCTGGGTTTGATCCCTGAGTCGGGAAGATCCTCTGGAGAAGGAAATGGCAACCCACTCCAGTACTCTTCCCTGGAAAATCTCGTAGAAGGAGGAGCCTGGTAATCTACAATCCAACAGGACTGAGCGACTAAACTTTCACTCCAACCTTTCATTTGGTGCTACCCATTTTCCCATCTCTATTGTCTGTGAACAAAGTTCTACTGAAGGGGAGGTACTTTTTGTCTTCGCCAGCAAGTCTCAGACCATTTTTCTGAAGTACTTTCCACTGTCATCCTAGCAGCATCCAGTCAGTTTCTTGGCACCTGCGAGTGTGCTGTCTCTTCAGTCACCTCTGGCTCTTTGCGACCCCATGGACTCTAGCCCACCAGGTTCCTCTGTCCATGGGATTCTTCAGGCAAGAATACTGGAGTGGGTTGCCATTTCTTTCTCTGGGGGATATTCCAGACCCAGGGATCGAACCCTTGTCTCCTACATTGCAGGTGGGTTCTTTACCACTAGCGCCACCTGGGAAGCCCTTTTTCCTTTCTTCTTTCAATCTTTGGCCACAATATTGTTTGAGCATGAGGGAAGGGCCATGTCTCTATACTTTCATTTCTCTGGCACATAATATGTGGCCTAAATTAGGTACTCAATAAATTTGCTGAGTGAACAAAAAAATTCCTTAATGAGAAGTTTACTCCTTTTACTGTAACCCCTAGGGGACAGAATCCATCAAATACTGGTATTGAGGTCCCCTTATATCAGGATGTGCCACTCTGCCTTGCTTCGTCACTCAGTCACGTCCAACTCTTTGCGAACCCCACGGACTAGAGCCCGCCAGGCTCCTCTGTCCATAGAATTACCTAGGCAGGAATACTGGAATGGGTTGCCATGCCCTTCTCCAGGGGATCTTCCAAACCCAGGGATTGAACCCAGGTCTCTGGCATTGCAGGCAGATTCTTTACCGTCTGAGCCAGCAGGGAAGCCCAAGAAAACTGGAGTGGGTAGGCTATCCCTTCAGGGGATCTTCCCAACCCACGAATCAAACCTGGGTCTCCTGCATTGCAGGTGGATCGTTTACCAGCTGAGCTACCGGGGAAGCCCATGCTATAGGACACTGCCAGACTATCCACTGGCTTCACTAGGTTAGACTTAACTGTTCACTGTTTACTATTGTAAACCCACTGCCTATATGTCCAGTGGCACACAGGAGTGGCACATATTACTGAATGAACTAATGAATTCAAAGTCATTTGTTAACTGGGCTCTTCCAGCTTTTTCCTTCATCCTTCCAACACACTCTCCAGCGAGGCTTATCTTTTCCCTGTTTGCACAACATTTGGAGGAAAATGTGCTAAATCCCATTAACACTCCAGGTAGCTCAGTGGAGCCACAGGTTTGATCTCTGGATTGGGAAGACCCCCTGCAGAAAGAAATGGCAACCCACTCCAGTATTCTTGCCTGGAAAATCCCATAAACAGAGGAGCCTGGCAGGCTACAGTCCATGGAGTTGCATAGGAGTCGAACATGAACAACAGAAGAGACTGAACAACTCCATGTTAACAGTAATCAAAGTAACACCCAGTCTATAGAGGAGTAACAGGATCCGAAGTTTATCTGTCACCATAATGCTGGGCTTAGCAGGGAGCAGCTTTTTTCTTTAATCCAAAGATAAAACACAGACCCTCTCCCATCACCTCGCTTCACTACTGAGATCAGAACAGAATGTTGACCTGACAGAAGGTTTGTGGGTAAGGAAATAACAAACAATAATTTAAAACTGGGCATTGGGTATAGCTGCTTTTAGAGCCCACCAGCCTCAAGATATCCTCATGGGGTCCCCTCACTTCACACCACACTTCTTGTAGCCCATGCTTGTTATCATCCAAACACACAGACTCTTCAAGAGTTAAGCCCCAAAGGAAACCCACCCTCCATGAAGAAGGAAGATGTTCTATCTCCTTAAAGCCCACATTCCAAGATCTCATCTCATCATAAAATATGCCTCTTTCCTAGATGACTGACATTGGGCTTATCCCACCCTAAGATATGCCTCTTTCCCAGATGACAGACATTGGGAATGTCCAATACCTTCTAAACGCAGACAGACACATACACGCACGTGTGTGCACTTCCCTTATGGATCAGATGGTAAAGAATCCACCTGCAGTGCGGGAGACGTTCCATCCCTGGGTTGGGAAGATCCCCTGGAGGAGGGCACGGCAACCCACTCCAGTATTCTGGCCTGGAGAATCCCCGTGGACAGAGGAGCCTGGCGGGCTACAGTCCGTGGAGTCGCAGAGTACAACATGATTGAGCAACTAAGCACGACACACACACACCCATTACAGGGGATGGCCTGTACCTTCCGGCACCCACTGAAGCTTGAGATTCACTGCTTGGCTTCCCAGCACAGAAGTCAAGACGAATTTCACTGCCATCCTTTGCCCTCTTGACTCTGACCTTTCCTTCTGCATCTTCCTTTCCTTCTCCATAGTTTTTAAAAGGGAAGCACTTTGAGACATGTTAACTGGCTAGGTGAACATTGTGTGGTAATCATGAGAGAGATCCTAGACCAACAGAGAAACCCAGATATTTCTATCTTATGCATCCATGGCATGTACTGATCCAGTAACAACAAATTCCTAGGTGGAATTTCCTGGAAATACACGGATACTGGAACCTCTTGCCGAGTGGCTGAGAACAGAAGCTATGGATTCAGGCTGACTTGGGTTAGAATCCTGGTTCTGCTATTTCCTGGCTTTAGCTTTGGGCCCTTGGGCAAGGCACTTAGCCACAGTGAGCCTCAGTTTCCCCGTCTAAGATATGGGGATGATGTGAATTATAAAGATTGCTTGGAGGGTTAAAGGACAGACAGCACATAGAAAGGTTGGCATTTAGCAATCACCTGATAAATATTAGCTGCTATACTATCACCCCACAGGTCAATACACTGCATATTCTGAATGAAACCTGGGCATTTTCTAACAATCTAAGGGTACCCACAACTTGTCGGTTCATATTAATTATTTAATTCTCCCATGAATTATATAAGCTCGGTTACATAATAACTTTTATTATATATCCAAAAGAAGTAGTAAGGCACAATGTTCACTTACACAATGAACACACAGTCAGCACAGGGTGACTCAGAGACACAAATGTAAACAATTTTAGTTCAGAACTCATCTGCATGATGCATAAAGTGTGCACTGCTGCTATGACCCTGCAGAAAAGCATATCAAAGCTGGCCTCCATGCCAGCGGCATCAGAACATTAAGTTTCAACAACAGATTTCTGTGCCCGTAACACAAAAGTTCTGAGTCAGAAAATTCTGACTCAGACCCTCCTATGAACCTCTTATTTCTGTGCAGAATACCAGTCACTAGGCCACCAGAAAGCTGGTGGATCTCTATTTTTGAAAGGCTCCCCAGGTGATGTCTACTTATGTACAAGCAAGCAAATGTTAGTTGCTCAGTCGTGTCTGACTTTTTGCAACCCCATGGACTGTAGCCCGCCAGGTTCCTCTGTCCATGGAATTCTCCAGGCAAGAATACTGGCGTGGGTAGCCATTCCTTTCTCCAGGGATCTTCCCTACTCAGGGATTGAACCTGAGTCTCCCACATTGCAAGCAGGTTCTTTACCATCTGAGCCACGAGGTAAGCCCCAGGTTCTAAAACGCTGAGGCAGAGCACAATCATTTTTTGACTGGACAAAAACTGAAAACCATAGTTAAAGCACATTTTTTTTAGACTCTGAAATTACCAATTAGCTGATAGGTGTTGAGTCTGACAATAAAAAAAAAAAAAATTTCTCCAGTGTGGTCATGGCTTGAGAGAGTCATCAGCTTTCCCCAGGTCATGGATGGCCTTGTTATCCAGCAGTTCCTTCTTCTTGTCGCTTGGTCTCACCGCGTTGTTCAGCATTGCTCTGACCACAGTTAACACTGGCACAGAGTGCCCACTGGCCCAAGATTCTGGTAAGGAGCCAAAGAACTTCCTAACCAGCCATTCACCTGGGCGAGATTCCTGCCGATCACATAAGAGAACTCTAAAGAGGAAAAGAAAAGCAGGGGAAGAGATGGTAAATTGCATTCAGACCTCTGTTGTCGCTCAGTCACTAAGTCATGTCCAGCTCTGCAACCCCGTGGACTGCAGCACACCAGGCTTCCCTGTCCCCTATCTCCCGGAGGCTCAGACCATACAGGATGTTAACTGAACTGTGTCTCCCCAGATTCACGTTAAAGCCCTAACCCCCAGTGTGACATCACCCAACACTAACCCTGATGATACCTTGATCCTGGACTGGTAATCTCCCATTCTGTGGTGTTACTCTGTTGCTACTAAGTCACTTCAGTCGTGTCCGACTCTGTGTGACCCCACAGACAGCAGCCCACCAGGCTCCCCCATCCCTGGGATTCTCCAGGCAAGAACACTGGAGTAGGTTGCCATTTCCTTCTCCAAAGCATGAAAGTGAGAAGTGAAAGTGAAGTCGCTCAGTCATGTCTGACCCTTAGCGACCCCATGGACTGCAGCCGACCAGGCTCCTCTGTCCATGGGATTTTCCAGGCAAGAGTACTGGAGTGGGGTGCCACTGTGTTCTCCGATTACTCTGTTACTCTGTTAGGGTGGCCCAAACACCAATCCAGTGTGCCAACAGTCTTATTTGGGCATGAAGAGGATTCTGAAGAAGAAACCAGCAAAAGCTACCCAGGAAATTCCAGACTATTCTTAACGTGCCACCAACAACCACCTACCCCTTTCTTGAAAGCCCAAAGCTGGGTTCTTCGAGGAAGTGCTCTCCCTCCATACAACTTCTATTCACATCACAGATATCTTATTTGTCAGTCTCTTCAAATGAAAAACCAGCTCCTAGAGAATAACCAACTTAAAGGGGTACTCCTAGGCAGTAGGAATACTTACCCAGGCCTAAATATGGAGTAACGATCAAATTTTAACTCTTCAACTCTAGCTTCCACTTCCCCCTGTTAGCAAAAGACACGTTTAGTATGTAATCAAGACTGACTTGCTGTAATGCTAACAACAAGAGTAACTTGTGGTTTTGAAGACAATCTGCTTCTGCAGGTCTCAATATTTGTAAATATTCTCTTCCAGAGTTTTAGATTCTAGAGTCTGGAAAGTGAAGGAAGAGATGACATGCAGTAGAAAACAAAAAAAGATGCACTGAACTATCTCAAAGTCTCTTCTGATGCTAGGGTTCTGAGCTTACCTTCAACACCAGAGATGGCAACGTTTCATTTCATGCTTACCAGATAATCAACAAAGGGGAAGACACTGGAAACTATCTTTCAAGTCACTCCCGATTACTAAATATATCCCTGCAAAACAGCAGTCCCTGCAGCTATAAAAAATGCATAACATAATGCATTTAACGCATTTTGGTATTACCTAGCATTTTATATTATTACTGCCAAAAAGCCAAGGTTCCCCAAAGTAGATAAAAGACAGAAACATGCACAAACCTTGACTTGCAGATATAAAAAATTGCTTGACTTATCAGCTCCCTTAGAGGAGAGCAAGTTGAAATGCTTGCACCCTCCAGACTTCGCCAGCTCTGCAGACTTCAGGACATAATCACGATCAACACGGACAAATCCCTCCTAAGGGCAAAACGAATGAGTTATTTCCAAACAGCTGTGAGTCTGCCTTAAAAATTACTCCTCAGGTTCGGTGGCAGGTAAGCAGTCCTGCGGTGGGGAGAGGAGGGGATCCAAGCAAAATGAATCTGAGTAAAACATGAACGTCAGGCTCAGACCCTGGGAAGGGCTCCGATAAGACGCTCAGGATGGATGTTTCAGCTTCGGTAGCAAGGCCAGACTGTGATGAAAAAACGACAGTGATGCTGAAACACAGACACCAAGCAAAAATCTGCAAGGAACAAAAGGAACGATAATACTATCAGGCTTGGAAATGGTGTTTAGCCTCAGGTTTCTTTGTCTTCAGTTGCTTACACTATCCAGGCACTATGAGAATGAAGTCTATTTAACTTCCAACTTTTATGTATGTTTTACAACATACTTTACATGTTAGTAAGGAGTGCATCTGCAAATTTTTTACTGACAGGTGTATAACCAAGGGGGTTTCCCAGGTGGCTCAGTGTTAAAGAATCTATGTGATAGGCAGGAGACATGGGTTCGATCCCTGGGCTGGGAAGATCCCCTGGAGAAGGCAACGACAACATGCTCCAGTATTCTTGCTTGGGAAATCGCATGGACAGAGGAGCCTAGTAGCCTACAGTCCATGGGGTCACAAAAGAGCTGAGTAAACAACGTATAATTAAGAATGTTGGGAGACCCCTGATCTAGACTCAGTCCAGTGAGGGTAACAGTTGGATCTTTCTTAGCTCACTTCTCAACACACCCAGTACATAGTAGGTGCTCCAAAAATACTGGAATGAATAGAAGTCCAGTGAAAGCAGGAAAAAAGGCAAATCCAACTAGGAAAAAAATAAGAGGCAATCAAAGGAGGAGGGGAGAGGATGGTGTAAACAAGAGAATACGGACTCATTTTTATTTTTAGGGTCTAACTGAAGGACACATGCCTGTATCCAGAAAAGCAAATTCCGTGTAATAGCTTCTTGGGACCACCACAAAGCCAGGCATCTTCAAACTCAGGACAGCTGAAAAGAAGTCTAAAGTCCACTCAAGTTGAACTTCACAAGTACCCACAATTATATAATGAAGTTACACATAAGGAGGATTCCAAATCTGAAGGCTTAATTACTGTTCCAGTGATTTTTTGTTTTTAATTAAAAATCTGCTCAAACAGGGGCTCTATAACTATCTAGAGGGATGGGATGGGGAGAGATATGGGAGGGAGGTTTGGGAGGGAGGGGACATGGGTGTATCTAAGGTTGATTCTTGTTGATGCTTGACAACAAAATTCTGTAAAGCAGTTATCCTTCAATTAAGAATAAATAAAATTTAAAATATCTGCCCTCTCGTAGTTATTGACCCCTAATGTATTTACCTTTCATAGGATAGATAGAAGGCACTTTTGGAAACACCACAGCCAACCCCCTCCCTGTGGAGACGTGAGCACAAGGTTCAGCAATCCAAGAACTCCCGGCTAATAAGTGAGAGAGCTGAGAGCAGGATGCAAATTCCTCACTCTCTAAGCAGGGCTTCCCACTTGTACCTGTGTTCCTTCTTACCTCACACTATCTCCAGCTAATGACAGGACCCATTCATTGTTGTGGTAGGCAGAATAATGGCTCCTCAAAGATGCCCACATCCTAATCCCCACATCTGCGAATGTGTTAGAGGCTGCATGGCCAAGGTGAATGAAGGTTGCAGGAGGACTTATGGTTGCTAATCAGCTTTTTCACTCTCCTCTTTCACCCTCATCAAGAGGCTCTTTAGTTCCTCTTCACTTTCTGCCATTAAAGTGGTATCATCTATGTATCTGAGGTTGTTGATGTTTCTCCCAGCAATCTTGATTCCAGCTCGTTATTCACCCTACCCTGGGCTTTTGCATGATTTACTCTGCATATAAATCAAATAAGTGGGGTGACAATACACAGGCTTGAAGTACTCCTTTCCCAATTCTGCAACAGTCCTTTGTTCCATGTGCGGTTCTAACTGTTGACCTGCATACAGGATTCTCAGGAGATATGGAAGGTGGCCTGGTATTCCCATCTCTTTAAGAATTTTCCACAGTTTGATGGGGTCACAGTCAGGCACGACTTAGCAACTGAACAACATTCAGTAACAACAACCTTGATGCTGAGAAAGGTTATTCTGTATTATCCAAGTGGGCCCAATGTGATCACAAGAGTCCTTACAGTAGAAGGGGTAGCAGAAAAGGAGGCTGGAGTCAGGCAGTGTAAGGCACACTGGATCCCCCACTGCTGGCCTTAAAGATGGAGGAGGGACCATGAGCCCCCGCGGCCTCTAGAGCCAGAAAAGGTAAAGAAATGGATTCTCCCCTAGAGCCCGCAGAAGAGAATGCAGCCCTGTCAACAGCTTGATTCTATCTCAGCAAAATCCACATCACCCTGCTAACCAGAAAATGATAAATTTACATTGTTTTAAGCCACTAACTTTGAGGGAATTTGTTACAGCAGCAATAGGAAACTAATACAGAATTCAGTTCTAAAACAAGGGGCCCAAGCGAACTTTCCAGACTTTGTATGGCAGTAGATCATAAAAGAAAACATATTCTCAGTATAGGACTGGCTATAAAGTGTTCATATACTAAACATCTTCTGCAACCAGCTCCCAGACCCCAAAAGAGAGCATCACTGTTATCTCAAAATCCTGTTGTGTCCTCTCTTCTCATCACCCCCCACAGATAATCTTTGACCAGGTCCACGACCTGCAGGACAGGTCTGTTGTTCTTTTGCCTTTCCTTTTTTTAGATGATATAACCTTAACTCTTAGCCAGGTATCATCCCCATCTCCTTTTGTGTTGTAGACTTTGAGATTCAATCCTAATACTGTTGCAATTCCCTCTTGCTGCTTTTCCAAATGGGTGTGCAGCACACTGATTTTAATACTCAGCACACTCTGAGAGTGGGATGAGACTTATCTCCTCTGAGCCATTCTCTGAATTGAGATTTTACATGTGCTGAAAATGTGCCAAGAACCACTCAAAATGACATCGAAAAATTCAAAAACACTCTACTTCTCTTCCACATCTATTTTCTTCCCCTCACTCCAATTCAGCAGAACTCTGATTTTGGTAACAGGTCCATGATTTCCAATAAAATTACACTGATGACTAGTGGAATTCCTTTCTGTTGCTGCTGCTGGTTTAGCACTATTTCTTAGATGGATTATTAAAACTATCTCTGTTAAAAAATGTTTCTTCTTTCATCAGCATCTTTAAAAATAAGGGAAAGCTTCAGCCAATCACAAGGCTCTAGACCAACGCCGTGCCTCTCACTTAATCCAGGGCCAGTAAAGGGATAATTTGATTAAACTGAGACCCCAATTTATTTGGCTTTAGTTCTGGATCAATCTCTCCTTAATAGAGTCCTGTCGTCTCCGATTGTTTGATGAAAATTAAAGTGACATAAATACCATGGGACTTTTTTCAATCTGATTAGTCAGCTAAGGCACATCAATAGCACCCCAGCCATCAGCCTCTGGCGTCCCTCCTGTCACTCGCCTGGCGAAGGGCTGACAAGGGCCCCTTGCGGGACGAGCACCCACGCTGCTGCTGCGACCCCCACGCTTGGCCCATCAGCCCTGCTCAATGGGCCCTGCTGACAAGGTGCCCATACCTTTCTCCACCGCTGTTCTCTGGACAAAGCGAAATACTGTTTTATTAGCAATCAATGGCTGTTAATCCAAAACGATTTCACAAATCCTCTGAGCCCTCAAGCTGATTATAAATACGCATTTTTCCAAGCCCACAAACTTTGAATTTCACTTCCCTCACCCTGATGCGTGGCCTTTTAGCTGGTGAATGAAACTCAAAAGCAAAGGGGTCAACGGCTTTCAAGGACTTGGAAACCAAACTAAATGTGGATCCCAAGGACTGAGTCAGAGACACCAACACACAGCTGGTTTTCTCTGGAGTGAGGAAGATGCTGTTTATAGACCAAAGGGAGCTATCTTTAAAATCTTATTATTAACACCCTTTCTTATTCTCCAGCAACTCAAATAAAAAAGCAATAGAAAAACAAACTAAAACACGCTACTCCATATCCCAGAAACACAATTTTCAGAAAAACCATATTTAGTTTCCCTATAGCAGGAAAAAAAGACGCCTCTTCTGAGAGCATTAAATCCATTATATTATTGAGTCTTTACGATCCACAGTCGGTGTGTTTTACTCTAAGACAAGAATCAGAGTCCTTCTAGCAAAAGAAATTGTTTAAATAAATTGCCACTATAAATTTCCTTTTCCAGTACCTGCTCAAAAGAATAAACACAATATACTTATATGACACAGCAGAGAGAGCTTTGTGAGCTCCACAAACATCTAGGGAGACAAATTCTCTAATTACTCTTTAAGTCTTATGACAATCCAAAGCTACTAAGTATTCTTTCTAATCTTTGCCAACGCCTGCAGACTGGGAACACTATGCCTTAGGAATAATTCATCCTGACACAGTATTTCAATACTGACTGATATGACAAGCAAGCAGCGGGAATGACGCAAGGTCAAGAAGAATCTTTTCCAAGAAGGGAGGATCTATCATCCCGCAAAGGGTGCCACTTAGCCATATTTCTGCTTCAGATTCTTTCTCCTCCACTCTTTTCAATCCAACCCTACGAATTAGACTAGAAAACAAAGAGATGCTGACCAACAATGAACGGTATGACCTGAGGCCCCATTTGTTCCTGTCCTGGAGAGCACATCTGTACTTCATGTACAGAGTAGGAAGCAAGGTCTTGGTGAGCGAAGGAGCTCTAGAGAGAGAAAAACAGAATCTTACAGAGATTCCTGAGTCAATCTCCATGTTCTCACACTCTGTTTTTTCCCCCATTCAGGGCACTCTTTTCTCTGTGTTTTAAAAGTCAAAGAATTTTGCAGGCCAAAGGAGCTGCAGTGTTACCTCCCTCTTGACAGACAAGGAGGCAGTGGTCCACAGGAGCTAACTGGCATACCCAAGGCCCCACAGCCACTCGGTATCCAAACAGAGCCTATAATCTGGGTTCCCTGAACCATCTGGGACCTCACCACTTCACAAGTCCCCTTCTAGACATCAAAGAAAACAGCAGAGGTGACAACAGGGGCTGGCAAACTTTCCCTGTACAGGATGAGGTAGTAACTATTTGCAGATTTACAACTGTAATTACACAGCTCTGCCATCATTGTGCAAATGGAGCCATTAATAACATATAAAGTAATGAGGATATTTCAACAAAATTTTATTTATGGATACAGAAAGTAGAATTTTTTATATCCTCGGGTGTCATGACACATTTTTCCTCTTTGAAAACTTTTAACCACTTAAAAATATAAAAACATTCTTAGCTCAAGGGTTCGGAGAAGGCAATGGCACCCCACTCCAATACTCCTGCCTGGAAAATCCCATGGACAGAGGAGCCTGGTGGGCTGAAGTCCATGGGGTCGCCAAGAGTCAGACATGACTGAGCAACTTCACTTTCACTTTTCACTTTCCTGCATTGGAGAAGGAAATGGCAACCCACTCCAGTGTTCTTGCCTGGGGAATCCCAGGGACGGGGGTGCCTGGTGGGCTGTCGTCATGGGGTTGCACAGAGTCGGACACGACTGAAGTGACTTAGCACCAGCAGCAGCTCAAGGGTTATTCAAAAACAGGCAGGCTGTATTCAGCCCACAGCAATGTGCAAGTGCCAGGTTTAGAAGAGTGTATTATTAGAATCAGAAACCCAGAGACTTCAATGATGCCTAATAAACATGACAGTAGCTGTGCTAATCACATTAATGGCACCGTTCCTTTGATAGACTCCAAAAGCCTGGACTTTGGAATCCTGTGCTGAGCTGGTGAGGAGATAAAAAGAAAAGATGAAACTACAGTAACACCCCCCTCAAACTTACTAACCAAATCCTTCTCTTAATAAGGAGAAAGCACCATTCTCAGTGGCACCTGTGAGTTTTTTGCACTTCACTTACAGCCAATGTAGATTTTCAAGGGATATTTCAAACTTCACTAGCACGTAAGTTACATACCAAAGCAATGTGAAGGTCATCTGGGTCAACAGTGCCTGGAAAACCAGCAGGTGAGGAGGACTAATACTGCCCAACGCCTCCTGAAAGCAGGCCCAACAAGGGGAAGAGAGTTGGCTGCATCAGAACCCCCCAAGAAGCCTATTAAAAACAGGCTTTCAACCTCAGATTCTGATACAACACATCTGGATTAGGGCCAGTTCATGAAGTCCCTGCATTGATTAGACAACTATGGTGTGTGAATGTGAAAAGATCAGCATCTCACCAGCTGCTGCTAAAGGAAATGGTTTTCCAAACAGCTCAAGACGGCTAACAGATCCTAGCACCAGTGTCAATAGAAATCTTGGTGAAAGTAAAAGTGAAGTAGCTCAGTCGTGTCCGACTCTTTGTGACCCGTGGACTGTAGCCCACCAAGCTCCTCTGTCCATGGGATTCTCCAGGCAAGAACACTGGAGTGGGTTGCCATTTCCTTCTCCAGGGGATCTTCCCAACCCAGGGATCGAATCCAGGTCTCCCACATTGCAGGCAGACGCTTTAACCTCTGCACCACGGTGTGTGAATGTGAGAAGATCAGCATCTCACCAGCTGCTGCTAAAGGAAATGGTTTTCCAAACAGCTCAAGACGGCTAACAGACCCTAGCACCAGTGTTAACAGAAATCTTGGTAGACTGTATTTTATGGTTGTTCATATGTTGAAGGCCTAATCTCCAGTTAATGTGTCCTTGTTTGCAGATGTAATTAGTTCAGATGAGGCCATACTGAGTAGTCGCTCAGCCATGTCCAACTCCTTGCAACCCCATGGACTGTAGCCAGCCAGGCTCCTCTATCCATGGAATTCTACAGGCAAGAATACTGGAGTGGGTAACTGTACCCTTCTCCAGGGGATACCTTCCAGGAAGCCATACTCTTCTGACCCAGGGACTGAACCCAAGCCCCCAGCATTGCAGGCAGATTCTTTACAGTCTGAGCCACAAGGGAAGCCCCATACTGAGAATGGTTTGACTAGTATTGTTATGAAAAGGAGAAATTTGGACATGGCCACAGGCAGGTGGCGCTAGTGGTGAAGAACCCACCTGCCAATGCAGGAGACATTGACTCGGGTTTGACCCCTGGGTCAGGAAGATCCCTTGGAGAGAGGCCTGGCAACTCACTCCAGTGTTCTTGCCTGGAGAATCCCACGGACCAAGGAGCCTGGCAGGCTATAGTCCATAGGGTCGCACAGAGTCAGACAGACTGAAGTGACTTAGCATGCACACACAAGTACGTAGGAAAAACGCCATGAGAAGAGATACAGGGAGAAGTCAGCCATCTGCAGGTCAAAGAGAGAAGCCTGGAAAGCATCGTTCCTTCCCAGTCCTCAAAAGGGACCAACACTGTCAATACCCTAATCTCAGATGTTCAGGCTTCAGGACTGGGAGATAGGAAATTCCTGTTGTTTAAGCCATGGGGGTTATCANGGGATCTTCCCAACCCAGGGATCGAATCCAGGTCTCCCACATTGCAGGCAGACGCTTTAACCTCTGCACCACGGTGTGTGAATGTGAGAAGATCAGCATCTCACCAGCTGCTGCTAAAGGAAATGGTTTTCCAAACAGCTCAAGACGGCTAACAGACCCTAGCACCAGTGTTAACAGAAATCTTGGTAGACTGTATTTTATGGTTGTTCATATGTTGAAGGCCTAATCTCCAGTTAATGTGTCCTTGTTTGCAGATGTAATTAGTTCAGATGAGGCCATACTGAGTAGTCGCTCAGCCATGTCCAACTCCTTGCAACCCCATGGACTGTAGCCAGCCAGGCTCCTCTATCCATGGAATTCTACAGGCAAGAATACTGGAGTGGGTAACTGTACCCTTCTCCAGGGGATACCTTCCAGGAAGCCATACTCTTCTGACCCAGGGACTGAACCCAAGCCCCCAGCATTGCAGGCAGATTCTTTACAGTCTGAGCCACAAGGGAAGCCCCATACTGAGAATGGTTTGACTAGTATTGTTATGAAAAGGAGAAATTTGGACATGGCCACAGGCAGGTGGCGCTAGTGGTGAAGAACCCACCTGCCAATGCAGGAGACATTGACTCGGGTTTGACCCCTGGGTCAGGAAGATCCCTTGGAGAGAGGCCTGGCAACTCACTCCAGTGTTCTTGCCTGGAGAATCCCACGGACCAAGGAGCCTGGCAGGCTATAGTCCATAGGGTCGCACAGAGTCAGACAGACTGAAGTGACTTAGCATGCACACACAAGTACGTAGGAAAAACGCCATGAGAAGAGATACAGGGAGAAGTCAGCCATCTGCAGGTCAAAGAGAGAAGCCTGGAAAGCATCGTTCCTTCCCAGTCCTCAAAAGGGACCAACACTGTCAATACCCTAATCTCAGATGTTCAGGCTTCAGGACTGGGAGATAGGAAATTCCTGTTGTTTAAGCCATGGGGGTTATCATTTTTTGTTATGGCAGCCCTAGCAAACTAATACAATGAAGGGAAATAAGTGGACTACTCAGATGACTTCAACACTAGAGACAGAAACCCTGAATTTACTGAAGTTCCTCTACTGGAAATTCTGGGTACTAGACAAAAATGTGGGCTATTTCAGTTACAAAACAGCTACAGAACAACACTTAGTTAGCCACCAACTTTGCAAAATCCATCCAATGACCTTTTAAAAAAAAAACAAAAAAAAACAGACAGGGTTCCTGACTAGAATACCAGGTGGGGGGGGGCCCCCATCAAACAAGTACCTAGCCACTTGTGAACTGTCACTTCTTTTAAATTGCCTTAAGTCATCACAACCTCCAAGCTTTATATTGCATCCAATCTAAATTAGTTTCAAATTAAAAACAAAAAGACATTCTGGAGGAAATGTCAGCTTATTTCCTATCACTATCTTCTTAAATCATTTATGCTTTAACTAATTTCTGAGATTATATATTTGGTTTACTAATCTTTTCCTTACTCATTAGTTACCTTTATCTTTTCAAACTGTTTGGAGAATAAAAGGTATTGAGCAGCCTTGGGGTGGGGAAAAAACTCCTATCAAAAGAAAAATATTCTAGATAGGGAACACACCCAGATCCTGATTAAAATTGCATCACACAATTTGAATGCAATAAAACAATTTAGACCTTCCCCTGGAGAGCTCTATGAGATTTGCCTTCTGTCATGAAAATCAACCGCTCTATGCCTAATGCAGTGTTTTTTATTTTGCTGAGTCACCACCAAAGTCAGGTTGGCAGTTGAGACCGTGGAACCTGCAGTGTACTAGAACAAAAATTTTTCCATGATTTTAGAGGACACAAGGCTTGAGACTGTCCCTGGGACAGAAAAGACTGCATGAGTTGCTCGGTAGGAAAATGACCCTTCGTAGGAGATTATGTGCCAATTCCTGGAAGAGTCAAACTTCTTGATAATCCTCACTTCTCAGCAAAGAACTCAAAAACCAGACTGTTCCTCTGGGCACACGGCAAAACTACAGAAAATCTGGAAATTCGTCCCTAATGAAAGCATAAATAGAATTATTCTTTGGATCACCCGAAGAGGCCAGAGAAATACCTCTAACTTCTTGGTTGGTATAAATCAATAGTTCTTAACTGTGTGTTCTCCGAATGTTTCTGATGCCTGGGCCTGTTTATAAACCTATGGTAAGCCCACATAGAACCATCATCGTCCTGCATATTAACAGACATGTTTAACTCCAGCAAGTAAATTCTGTCAGAGAGATAAACTATAGTCAAGGTATAAATTAAATAAGATGTATGAATTAACACTTGCCCAGGATCTATATAGTAAGCTTTGATTTCTAACTACATAGTAAAGTTTGATTTCTAGATAGAGGCCGATGCAATTTAGAATGCAATTTATCATTAAAAAGCAAATAAAATGTGTGTGAAGACAGTTAGTTAAGGCTGAATCACCACAGAGGTTGACTCATCGCTGGAGGCTGAGTCATCATTGGAAGCTAGCTGAATCGTGCCTCTGTTCAGATGTTCTAGCGCAGAAGCTTAAGGCACTGCATAGAAATAGGTTGAAGCAAATCACTCAAGTGAGAGAGATCAATTTAAGACATTTATAAAGAAACAAAAAAACTTACTCCTAAGAGCATGAGCCAATTACTTTTACTCAAACCTTAGTCAGAGGATGGAGTGACCACAATATCTGCAAAAGGCAAGACCATGAAATCTCTATGATGGGATATGAACTTAAGGATTATGTTGAAGGAAAGATGAATTTATCAGTACTATTCAAAGTATAGCAAATACTAGGGCAGCACATGGAATCTTAAATGTTAAGTGCTAATATACATTTAAGCACAGCAAATAGAAAGCAAAAAGGGGAGCAAAAATAGAATCTTTGACGTGACTGACAAGAGAGAAAGGAAAAGGGTGTATTTCTTCCTTACCGAACCAGCTTTTTTTCTGGTGGTGCCCAGGCAACAGAATCCAACATCATGACCTTGAAAGGCAGAAGCATAGTCATCCAGTTTCTCAAAGTCCACCACTTCTTGATTCTAGACAACAGAGACATAGCTGTATATTTTACTTGATGTTATTAAAACAGGAAAAAAATAACCCCTCTAGATTTAAAGAATGAGATTATATTACTAGAGTCAATTCACTTAACATCACATTTTACAAGCTCATTTTCTTCCAGAAAAAGCAATAAATCTAAACTTAATGTCTACTGTATTTAAATGTCTACAGTACACACAACTGGACTACAGGTGATCTAGCTCTCATAAGTCAGGTTCAAATATAATTTTCTCTCTGGAAAAATAAAAGACCTCTCTGTATATTACCAGGAGAAATACCAATGAGGTATAATGTCAAGGAAGGAAATGGTGTCTGGAATCTCAAAACCCAGATTTGAGTCTTGGGATTGCTGCTTACTAGGCATGATAATCATTTTGGCCGAGTTAGTCGTATGCCTCAGTTCCTTCAGCAATAAAATGTGAAAGATAATCTTTCTTTCAGTCTAAACCAGCATTACAATCAGGCAGCAGGTGCTTGACAAAAATCCATATTCCTAGGTTTCATGCCAACTCTGCACTTTTGATAAGCACCCTTGCTAATTCTCACACTTATGAATATTCATGACACTCCAGCTAACCTCTTAAGTTTGCTTTGAAATTTTAAAAAGAAAAGTTTCAGAAGTTCCCATGATCCAGGAGTTTACATAAAATGTTGCTTTTCCCTCTCTTTCAAAAGCATTTTCCTGGCACTGTACCCAATGCTGAAGAAAGGAATGCTTACAGAAAGTGCCCGACCAAAAGAAGTGCCAACAAAACTCAACCATCACAGCACAGAACTCCATTTCAGTTTCTAATGGCCAGAAGTGTCTGACTTCGTGCCCCATGAAGTCAGACTATGAAGATCACATATTACCTGCCTAAATCTGAACAAAGATGTCCATTTAGAACAGAAAAACCCTGAGAGACCAAAAACATATGCAAAATGACCTGCAGGAGTCAACATTTATCTGTTAGACAGTTGTTAACTGGAATGTTCCACCTGTGAAACCTGTGGGAACCGTTGGAGATATCAGAATTACACCACAGTTTAATTTACCGCAGTTTACAAATTACTCCCTTTACAAATTTCCACCAAGCTCAAGCTTCAGCTATTTAGAGGATTCACACCAGACTGCAATCTGCTGTATCAGTGGGTCAACCAAGAAAGTGTAAGTGACAGTAAAAGAATGATTCAACTTACAGACACAAGCCTGCAGCCCTGAGAAGTCAGGCAGCAAATTCTTGCAGCTAAAAAACTACACCTCTCAGTGCCAGAAAGTGTTTCCCACTCCACAAGCCATCTTCTGATTCACTGATATTAGTGTGGAGTGGACAGGTAAACAAAACATGCAATGGGGTTGAGAAAATTGCCCAGGGTCTCAGGACTGTTTTCTCTAGAAGCCATATTGGAGAACAATGGCAACATGGCTCTTCTCTTCCTCCCTGGCTTCCCTCTCCCCTAGGCTCCACCTTATGAGGGTCTGGACTGAAAGAAGGGTTTTGTTCAAGTGAGGAGGAAGCCTACCCGGACATACAATCCAGCTTCCAGTAAAGCCTCTCACAGACCAATCGTGGTCACACTTGAACACCTCTTGAAGTGAAGTGAAAGTTGCTCAGTCGTGTCTGACTCTTTGCAACCCCATGGATTATACAGTCCATGGAACTCTCCAGGCCAGAATACTGGAGTGGGTAGCCTTTCCCTTCTCCAGGGGATCTTCCCAACACAGGAACTGAACCAGGGTCTCATGCATTGCAGGCAGATTCTTTACCAACTGAGCTATGAGGGAAGCCCGAACACCTNCAGGCCAGAATACTGGAGTGGGTAGCCTTTCCCTTCTCCAGGGGATCTTCCCAACACAGGAACTGAACCAGGGTCTCATGCATTGCAGGCAGATTCTTTACCAACTGAGCTATGAGGGAAGCCCGAACACCTCTTGGGGCCACCGCAAGCAAGCCTGGCAGCAGAAAATACCCTCACCCTGCAGAAACACTGCGGGGACACTTTTGAGTTATAGCTCAAATACCCACCACGTTTTTATAAGCTTCCTCGTCCAACGCGAGCTTCCTCCGGCCAATCAGCGTGACTTTGGAAAACAGGCCCTGTTCCAGAATTTCTTTCAAGAGCACTCTGCCGGTTTCCCCGCTGGCGCCCAAAATAAAGACGGATTTATTCTGCATCCTGAAGTCTTCCCGAAGCTTCGGCAGGGCTTCTGTCTCGGCCATGCTGCAGAAATAACATTAACAGGTGCTGGTCTCGGGACGTTTAAAGGGCGGCCGTGCTCCCCCCGGAACAAGGGTGGGTGTGTGGGTCGGTCTGGAGGAAGGTACAATTCTTATCCGCAGTCTGGGCCCAGGGAAAAGTGCAGAGTCACCGGCAGGGCGTGGCGCCCTGGCCGTTCCCCAGCACGTGAGCCAACCCACACCTCAGAAGGGGCTACAGGGGCTGCGCCCAGGTGCCACAAATTGCCGGTACCAGGGAGCCCGTGTCCCCGACTCTGGCCCCTCCTTTCTCCAACCACAGGGGGTGCGGAGCCCAGCTCGGTCCCCCAAGCAGAGGGGTTACCTGACGCTGGCCCCCTGCCCCTTGTCCTCGGGCTGCAGCAGGAGCAAGGCGGCTACCACCGCCTCCACCCCCGCCGCAGCCGCGGCGCTCAGAGCTGCGGGCCGGGACATCCGGCCATCCCTCCAGCCCCGCGTTCCCCGTCCCCTGGCACGCCTCGCTGGGGCCCCTCCCAGCTCGACGCCTACCGGGACTTCGTCTTCCGGGTGACTTCCGGGTATCGCTGCTCGCCCCGCCCAGAGGGGTGGGGCCCGGTGGGGGTCGNTCCAGCCCCGCGTTCCCCGTCCCCTGGCACGCCTCGCTGGGGCCCCTCCCAGCTCGACGCCTACCGGGACTTCGTCTTCCGGGTGACTTCCGGGTATCGCTGCTCGCCCCGCCCAGAGGGGTGGGGCCCGGTGGGGGTCGGAGGGTGCGGCCCAGGCGCGCCTTGAGCACGTGGCCGCGCCCATCTGGGTAGAAAGCTCGGAGACCTCTACCTCAATGTCAGGGATCTCTGGGCCCCTCTATTCACCGTTCTTCCTCACACCCTGGGCTGAGCTGGCCTGCATCCAAGGCCTCCGGCCAGTAGCCTTGACCTGCGTTTGACCCTTTTCAAAACCTATAATGTCAACTGCGTGTTGAACATTTTCATCTTGAATTCACATCGAAACGTCGTAACCCTTCCCTTCCAACTTCCCCCCAAACAGCAGTAAAACCAGTCTGCTTCTTGCCTCTTTTGGGTGTCACTGTCTATTCATTTGCACAATCTTCACCTCTTCCCTCTCAAGTCAGAAATTTGGACTCTCCCCTTTGACTCCTTTGGCAGGTCTTTCCACATTCAGATTAATCACCAAGGCCTGCCATCCTCTCTGCCTTTCAAATATTTCTCTTATGAAATTCTGGCTCTCACCTTATCTCACCAGTACAACTGGTTTCCCTACTTAGGTTCTAGATGGTTGAGCCGGAGCAACCTTCTACACCCGTTCCCCTGTACACTCTTTGGAGCCAAGATCCATGGATTAGTAAGTAGTAAGTAAAGTCGCTCAGTCGTGTCCGACTCTTTGCGACCCCATGGACTGTAGCCTACCAGGCTTCTCCGTCCATGGGATTTTCCAGGCAAGAATACTGAAGTGGGTTGCCATTTCCTTCTCCAGGAGATCTTCCCACCCCAGGGATTGAACCTGGGTCTCCCGGATTGTAGGCAGACACTTTACCGTCTAAGCCACCAGGATTAGGACATAGCTATCTACACGGGGCCTGTCTCGGATTTTGGAAGTCTTAGACAGGAGTTAGAATCATAAGCCAGAACCTGTACAACAGAGAGAGATTGTGTTGTGGACTTTGGTCATTTGGGGCTGCCCAGCATTCAGATACTAGTCTTATTTTGTGCTGTGCTTAGTCATTCAGTTGTGTCCAACTCTTGGTGACCCCATAGACTGTAGCCTGTCAGGCACCTCTGTCCATGGGATTCTCCAGGCAAGAAAACTGGAGTGGGTTGCCATTTCCTTCTCCAAGTCTTATTTTAGGGAATTCCAAAATTAATGGGATACAGGGCTCTACCTCCTACTCTAGAAGTCAAGTAAAACATGTTTCCTCTCCCAACTGCCAGGGAATTATTTTACATGCAGGTGAGACCTAGGCTCAGCCAGTCAGACACTTCTCATCTAGGTTTTTTTTTTTCACTTTGGAAGGTTGTACAATGATGCTGTGGGAAGCTGAGATAGAGTTTGGTTGGACAGAACAACTGTATAGAATAATGGCATCCTGGGATCTGCCAGTGATCTGATGATCTGATTGGTTGCTTCACTTTCTTGAATTCCTGCCTGTGTTCAAAGGCTGTTTATTATACTTCCTCTTATTCTTTTCTTTCTTTCCTTTTTTTTTGTTTTTTTGGCAATAGTTTCATTTTCTGCTTTAGCTAACCAGAGCTATCTTCTGTTGCTTGCAACCAAAAACCTTAACTGATACAAGGCGGAGTGTTTCCTTCCCTGCTGGTCTACCACAGTGTTAGAATCTTCTATTAGAGTTCCTAGAGCTTTTCTGCTAAAGGCAACTTAAAACCATGCCAGCCAACACTGTCTCAAGAATTCATTAATCAAATCTGTTGCAGAGATGATTAGCATTGTAGTGTTAATTCTCTTTTTTAAAAAATTGTGTCATAATTAATATACAATAAAATCAGTTAAGTTCAGATGCTCAGTTGTGTCTGACTCTTTGCAATCCCATGGACTGCAGCATGCCAGGCTTCCCTATTCATCACCAACTCCCAGAGCTTGCTCAAACTTATGTCCATCGAGTCGGTGATGCCTTCTAACCATCTCATCCTCTGTCATCCCCTTCTCCTCCTGCCTTCAATCTTTCCCAGCATCAGGGTTTTTTCCAATGACTCAGCTCTTCACGTCGGGTGCCCAAAGTACTGGAGTTTCAGCTTCAGCATCAGTCTTTCCAATGAATATTCAGGACTGATTTCCTTTAGGANATGGACGTGAATCTGAGCGAACTCCGGAAGTTGGTGATGGACAGGGAGGCCTGGCGTGCTGCGATTCATGGGGTCACAAAGAGTCAGACACGACTGAGGGACTGAACTGAACTGGACTGTAGCCCACCAGGCTCCTCCCTCCATGGGGTTCTCCAGGCAAGAATACTGGAGTGGGTTGCCATTTCATTCTCCAGGGAATCTTCTGGACCCAGGGATGGAACTCAGGCCTCCAGCATTGCAGGCAGACGCTTTAATTTCTGAGCCACCCAGGAAGCCCTGGTCCTGCCAGAACACTGATTAATAGGCATGATGTGGTGGAAAGCGTGAACTTTGAAATCAGAAGTAGATTTGAATGTTAGCCACTTAATAGCTTATGTGACCTTGGGCAACTCCAAGTAGATAAGCATGGTATTCATCAACCCAGGAAGACTACCCTGTGAGTTCAGGCACCACATCTATCTCACTGATATAGTCCTGGTTCTTGGGGTAGTGTTTAATACTTATGTTGACTAAAAAAGATGTGCAACTTGAGAGTTGTGAATTAAGTTTTATTTGGGGCAAAATGAAGACTGCAGCCCGGGAGGCAGCATCTCAGATAGCTCTGAGAAACTGCTCCAAAGCGGCAGTGGGGGAAAGTCTATAAGGTTTTGGTGAAGGGGGAGTTCAATACCATGAAGCACTCATTTTACAAAAGGCTTTTTGTTAGTCATGAGGATCTGATGTCACCATGAAGGGAGTTAGTGCTTCTCCAGATGCAAGAATTGAGATCATAAAATCTGTTCCTAAAAACATCCAACTATCTAAAGACCTGTCCCATCCGATTCCCTGGAGTACAGAGTGCCTCACTCCATCCTGAACTCCCTCAGCGGTTGCTGAACGTCAACAGCTAGAGCAGCATGGGGTTCAATCTCCATAGAGGCAGATGGCAAATGCCTTTGTTGTTCAGTTATTGGCAATGTTCTTGGTAAGTGCCAATTTGTAGTTGACACTTAGCTGGTACTCATGAAAAACTTTGGTATGATGTTTCATCTTTTATGTGACCCCGAAGGAGAGGAAGGAGTCAACTTGTCAAACATTCTTACATTGCAGATGGTACCCAAAAATGAGGTATAAATTGTGCAGGTAGTCACGCTCAGCTGTGCTCTTTAATGGAAACAATACAGGGAGGGATTAAAGGGGGAGGGGGGAGGGATTCCCTGATGGTCTAGTGGTAAAGAATCCTCCTACCAATGCAAGGGACATGGTTTCGATCCCTGGTCCGAGAAGACCCCACATGCAGCAGGCAACTAAGCCCATGCACCACAGCTACTGAGCCAGCACGCCTAGAGCCCATGCTCTGCAACAAGAGACACCACCACCATGAGAAGAGTGGCCCCCACAACTAGAGAATAGCCCACGTGCAGCAATGAAGATCCAGCCAAAAGTAAACAAACAATAATTTATTTATTTATTTATTTTTAAGAAAGGAGAAAACACAGAAAGGAACTCATGGGCAAATGGTGCTCTGCTTACACACCATCTGTCCTTACAGAGTTCATCTCCTTCCCCATGTTACCCAAAAGCCAGTTCACCTCTGAGGGGGGACTTCTGTTGCCATAGCATGTCTTCTTTCCAACAAAGAAGCAACACGAGGGATAGCACATAAAGGACCCGAGGGTCCCACACAGAAGACAGTGAAGGAGTCCCAGAGAGGCTGAGGGTTTATTTGAGACACAGAGCCAGATGAGCAGAGAAGCCAGAGATGTCATGAACCCTCAAAGTCAAGAAGAGGTAAAGAAATGATATATTAGTTTCC
This sequence comes from Neotragus pygmaeus, assembly GCA_006410875.1. Classification (NCBI taxonomy): domain Eukaryota; kingdom Metazoa; phylum Chordata; class Mammalia; order Artiodactyla; family Bovidae; genus Neotragus; species Neotragus pygmaeus. The sequence continues at coordinate 1,254,667 of SJYV01025330.1, forward strand.
TACAGCTGCCATAACAAATTCACACTGAGCGGCTTATGACAACAGCAATGTATTCTGTCACAGTTCTGAAGGCTAGACGTCTGAAATCAAGGTGTTGGTGGGCTCATGTTCCTTCTAGAGGCTCTTTGCTTCTTCCAGCTTCTGGTTTCTTCAGGGATCCCTTGGCTTATGGCTGGGGACACCAGTCTCTGCCTGTGTCTTGACATGGCCTTCTCTTCTGCCTTACAAGGATACTTAAGGCTGGATTTAGGGCCAACCCTGAAAAATACAGAATGATCTCACCTAGAGATCTGTAACTTAGCTACACTTTTTTTTTTTCTTCCCAAAACAACAAAACATTTATTTCGAGATTTGAGAATAATGGGAAAATTAAGTAATGGGAATTGGACCCTTATCGGGGTCTTCTGAGAAATTAGAAGCACCGCCCTCTTCTGCAGCTCGACGCTTCTTCAGTCTGGCGATCAATTCTTTCGCTGGGTTGAAGACTCCGTTGGTCTGCTGGTCACAGACGTAGCAGCGTGAGGTGGTGCGGAAATGCTGAAGCGCACAGCCCTCGCAGAAATAATGCCTGCATTTGGTGACCACAGGGTTTTGGAAGGTCTGGCGACAAATGAAACACTTGAATGGTAGTTCCTCTTCACCCCGTGCCACTTCATAGTTTTCATCCTCGTCGACGCCATAGCGACCTTCGTCGAGCTCGCGTTGGACCTGCCACCCGTGCTTGTAATCTGAGCGGTCATGGAGGAATTTGCAACTGTCTCCGAAGCCGCAAAAGCCGGTCTCTTTGTAGTCCTTGCAAATATCGGGCTGGTAATCCCAGCGCACGGTGGCGCGCAGATGCTCGGGAGCTCGGATGGGGCCCTTTCTCGCCATTCCGGAGGAATCACTACCCACAGATGCATCTTTGGGCCTCAGGTATTTCTGATAATTATTCATTCCCCGGTAGATCTTATCATCTTCCTTGCCTCTCAACTCTTCCCGGATCTTCCAGCTGCGCTCAAAGATGGCTTGTGCGTCACGCTCCTTCTCCGTGTCTAGCTCGTACACAGCGGTCGCCCCCATGTCCTCCGGCCCCGCGGGCTTCGCCGAGCGAGTGGATTTATAGACCACGCCGAGACTCTCGGGCTCCTCCACCTCCTCCTCGCTACTCCGGTCCCCGGAAGCCCCCTTCTGTTTACCACCGCCCTGGGTCTTCTGGACCATCGGAGTGTGGATCGCTCGCTTCTTTTCAGGACGAACCGCCCTGTTGCCTTCGTCACCGCTGCTGCTGCCGCTGCCGCCGCCGCCTCCGCCTCCGGACTCTTGGTCGCAGATCCGGCGTTTTCTGCGGCCTGCACCCCCCTTTCGTCCAGGCTTTCTAAACAGAAAGGTGCACACCGGGTCCGCCGTCTTTCCCGGGGAAAGCTGCTCTGCCATTTTAAGAGTCGCGAGCTCTGAAACTGTTGTGGCCTGCTGGGTGGCGCGGGGCTTCTACGCGTTACTGCACTGGAGCGCTCCGCCACGAGGTGGATGCAAAACAGGTTACGCAAAGAGGACTGTGGGAGCAAGGGGTGCACGAGAGCGCACGCGCGCCACCCCTTAGCTACATTTTAAAAGACTCCCCCTGCCCCCCAATAAGGTCACGCTCACAGGTCCCAGGGGCTAGGGTATGTACACACACATATATATTTTTTGGAGCCACCATTCAACCTACTGCAAATGGCAGACAAAATAGATGTTAGTCAAATTTTAATCTAAAGAGTTGATTGATGAGCTCTGCATTTAGTAGATGAAGAAACTGGGAAGTAGTGTGCAGAAAAGAGATAAAGATAGAAGAGGGCTTTTGGTTGAAGCTTTTGCCAGACGGGATGATGGCATGGATCAAAGCAGTAATTGCAGGAAAGAGAAGGTAAAGCATATGAAAGATCTTCTAAAAGAACTATCTACCTGGGTTTATTTGGGAGAAGGAAAGGGCAACCTACTCCAGTATTCTTGCCTGGAGAATTCCATGGACAGAGGTGCCTGGCAGGCTACTGTTCAAAAAGTCGGACATGACTAACCAACCAATACTTTGGTTTATTTGAAGTTCTCTATGACAATAGAGAAAGAGAATAGGATTTCAAGTTATAAGACCCAGGTATAAGCCTCAGCTTGTACATTGACTAGCTGTGTATATTTGGCCCAGTCCTTAGTTTTAGTCTCTGCAGTTATAAACTGTGAATAATGGCAAAACCGGCTTACTGCACAGACTTATGTGCAAGTTTGTTTTTATTTTTTATGTGAAAGATTTATTCAGAGTTCAAATTAGACCTTATGTGGGAAGGTAGTCTAAGCTTCTAGTTAAATGTACAGGCCATGGTATTGGTCCACTGGATTTAAAATCCCCGCTCTGCCACCAACTATGTAAGTGACCTTGGGCAAGTCCCTTACCTTCTTTTCCTTGGTTTTCCCATCTGTAAAGTGTGGATGTCAGTAGTTAGCTAACTCATGAAGCTTTTGTTGGAGGATTAAAATGAGATGATCCAAATAAAGCACTCAGTATATAGCATATAGTAACCCGTGAATAAATATTACTTTATTGTGGAAAAGATCTTTGTCAACATCTAAGTACTACAGCAGTGACTTGTAGTTTTTGGCTATAGATGAGCATCTCTTAAAACTTCAGAAAAGTAAAGATGCTTGGGCTTTGCCCTAGACCTATTGAACTGGGATCAGTAGTTTTTAAAGATCCTTAGATGATTGTGCTGCACCCAGAAGAAATTCACCTTGCCTAGACATGTTATTAGGATCCATTTCATAACAATATCCATTAAGAGAAAAAGCATAATCTTCCTCTTAGTAAGACTATATAGTGGTCTGAACCAACCTAGGCTTCACTTCCTTTTGTAAAAGTACTTTTGTAGCACTTAACGATATGCTAAGGACCATTAGCTCATTTAATACCTGCAATATGCTTCTGAAGCAGGAGTTATTATAGATAAGGAAACTGAGGCACAGAGATTAAGCAAATAACCCAAAGTCACACAGTTAGAAAGTAGTAGAGCCAGCATTGGAACTGTAGTCTTGTGGCTCAGACAATTACAGCAGACAGATTCTCTCAAAGCTATGGTGTCTCAAAGTATGTAACTTCTGTGCATCTCAGTTTTCTTATCTGTGAATAACAATTATAACACTAATACTTCCTAGGTGACTTGTGAAAATGAAGCAAGATGCTGCCTGTAAAACATGCAGCAATGTATTTAGTGTTTATTGCTTAATATTAAGCACTAAATAAAATTCAGTCATTATTAATAATTTTAATATCACCATTATTCAGTTTCATGGAAATATAATGCAGGTTCCAGCTAAAGTTTAATAATCTGAAACATCTGAGCCTGTTTAGCCAACTCCTGGGGCAGGACAGCTCGTTTAAGGCATTTTTACCTCCTGAGCCTCTATTCCTTTCCAGCGCTCACATGTCAGAGTCCAGTGATGCAGGGGGACATGAAAGGGGGACTTGAAAAAGGGTACCAGTGAAAACTCTGCAAGACTTTGATGAATAAGCAGCACTACCTCAGGGGGCCCTTTAAGTCAAGGACAAAGTAGATGGTCTGCCCTCTTCCAAAGACAGCTTCCTGCAACTTTAAATTTTTTTAAGGAAATCAGAGCCTTGACCCAAGAATGAGAGAGAGAAAAGGCAGTCCTGCCAGATAACACAAGTCACACCTGCTTCCAAAAACACATGAGTTCATTTTACAGGTTGTATGAATCTCCAGCTGGAGGAAATTCAAACTGGTTAGGTTAACTGAATCTCTAGGAATAAGAGCTGGAGGAAATGCAAACTGGTTAGGTAAATTACAGCCTACCTAGTTAGGTAAAACCAGATTACACAATATTTTACAATTCCTGACACAAGCACTGATTAATGTAACATGGAAAGATGGGCAGAAAAGAGTTTAATCTCTAAGAGCGTGTGTTGAATTTTTTAAGATTGTTTCACTTCTCAACTCCTGGAAGCATAAGCACTTTGGATTAGTGTCTATGACAAAGCACAAGATGGCGCCAGAGAAGGTGGAAATGTTTGTTTTCCAGGGACCCACTTCAGTGTTAGATCAGTCCTTTCTGATTTCAGTATGGGGGTGTTTACTATTAGTTCTTTTCGAGTTTTTTAAAATGAAATAACTATGTGCCTACAGTTGTTGGCTAATACTTTTGATCAAGGTGAGTAGTTAGCAAATGCAAAGCTAAAATACTTCAGCATTGTTGGAGAAAGCAGAGAGTAAAGAAGATTGCTAATGCTGAATCAGTTCAGTTGTGAAATATTTATTAGTTGCTTTCTGTGTGCATGCTGGTTAGATGCTTTGGGTGCCAAGATAAATGAGCCCACAATTTTTCATTGAATTTATTAGTCATATGAGAAGTCAAAATTATCTATAATACTTTACTTGTTCTTATTTGAAACTCTATCCTCTTCACCTATTAATTTCTTCAGAAGGGTTCTGTGTAATGGTTAAGAGAAAAGGTTCTAAAGTAAAAACAATTTTTGCTCTTTCCAGCTATTAACCTCCCTGTGTCCCAGTTTCCTCACTTGTAAAATGAGATGGTTATATCACCTACCTCATTGAGTGTTGTGAAGATTAAATAATACAGTCCATGCAAAGTGCTTGGAACCATGTCATATTTAAAAGCTCGATCTTTATGAATTTTTATTCAGATATTACTTGTTTTGGGGAACGCAGCTGAAATTATAGACAGAGTGATTGGGTCCAAAAGCATTGTTTGGTATAACTATGACCAGTAACTTTTTTACTTCTATCACCTGCAACAGAAAGCATCCTGACTGACACAGCAGTTATTTTTAATTTCTTGATCTGTGTTAGTTACTGTGCTAAATTTCTATATCTTATCTATCCTTTTAGTTTTCATAGTAGCTCTATGNCCAGTAACTTTTTTACTTCTATCACCTGCAACAGAAAGCATCCTGACTGACACAGCAGTTATTTTTAATTTCTTGATCTGTGTTAGTTACTGTGCTAAATTTCTATATCTTATCTATCCTTTTAGTTTTCATAGTAGCTCTATGAGGTAGAGATATGATAGGTACTAATATTATTTCCATTTTACAGTTGAGAAAACAGTAAAAAAAAAAAACCACTGAGTAACACATCTCAGATCACACAACTAATAAAGAGAGGAATCAAGATCTGAATCTATTTCTAGTCTTACTCTTATAATAAAGCTGATATTCCCCCAAATGACACAAATATCCTCTGGTATAACACTCTTTAAAAAGTGTGACCTCAATCACTTGTGGTTCCATGTAACAGCGACACACTTCCTTGAACTTTCATTGACTTCTCCTTTTCCCGAGTATTGGCCATGGTCACTATGAAAAGCCATCTAATGTATCCCTCAAATACCTACTGTGCTATATACTACTTACTGTCTTGCTAGAATGAACAGTCTATGAAGTAGGACTTTGTTTTGCTCACTGTTGTATCCCCAACACCTAGGATGCTACCTGACACAGCATAGATGCTAAATAAATATTTCCTGAATGAATGAACAAACAAAGGTGGGTTGGCTTTCCTTGATCGTATTGCATAACTTGGAGAGCAGAATGTTTGAGAACATTACACACTTGGTAGCTCTGGCCAAAAATCCGTGTGTGTTTTTCTATATTGTCATATCATAGGAGCTAAACACACATACACACACAGGAACTGACTGATAGATATATCAACTCTACCCTAAAAACAAGCTCAGTTCCCTCAGATTCCACAGCAAAATTCTGTGAACACCTGGTTAGTACATTGAACCTGAGTGTAAAAGTTCTTAAACTCTGTTCTAGGCTCCATCCCTAAGGGCAAGGCAGGGTCTACATTCTTGCCACTATTGTGATGGAATTGTCTCTCAGACGGTAAAGCGTCCGCCTGCAATGTGGGAGACCTCGGTTCGATTCCTGGGTTGGGAAGATCTCCTGGAGAAGGAAATGGCAATCCACTCCAGCACTCTTGCCTGGGAAATCCCATGGATGGAGTAGCCTGATAGGCTCCAGTCCATGGGGTCGCAAAGAGTTGGACACGACTAAGCAACTTCACTTTCACTTTTTCACTTTGCTTCAGCCTAAAGGAGCTTCACTGGCGGCTCAGTGGTAAAGAACCCATCTGACACTGCAGGAGACTTAAGAGGATCAAACTGGGTTGGGAAGATACCCTGGAAAGGGCATGACAACCCACTCCAGTATTCTGCCTGGAGAATCCCATGGACAGAGGAGCCTGGTGGGCTACAGTCCATGGGGTTGCAAAGAGTTGGATGCAACTGAGCATGCACACATAGAACCTAAAAGATCTGGGGTCTCTAAGTTGTCCACTAGCGAACCATGTGGCCTTGGACAAATCCTTTAGCCTCACTGAAACTTCATTTCCTCCCATGTAAAACAGAAATAATCTCCTAGCTTTTTGTGAGGATCAAAATTACATGGTTATGAAAACACTAAAAAAACCAAGCAGGATATATAAGGAAAGACAAATTGAATTCATACCTTTCTAGGTAAAAGGTTAAAAAAAACCCCTCATTTTGATGACTAAATTCCTTATATTGATTGGCTTGTGTGGGTAGCGTGAGATTTGGCCAAAGACAAATTAGAAACAAGTTCTCAAAATATGATTTGGAAGAAACCAGTTTGGTTGAAATCAAACTGGCTCAGAGGACAATTAGGTCAAAATAATAGTTTGAAGAAAGCAAGTTTCTCAGTTATTTATTTTTTTTAATGGTTATTTTGGTTTACTTTGGGAGTCTTTTTACATGTCAGCATTTTTATCAGTTTAAATTTCTCAGAGTTTTTTTTCTTTCTGTTTAAAGTCATTTTAAGGATGCCTTGAATTAGGTTTTTCACTGGTTTGACCATTTGTCAAAAGTTTCCTCTCAGATCTGATAACATCAATTATTTGTAACTGGGAATTCATAATTGACTAATTATGAAAATGAAATACTGGAACCCACACAACTCTGCAGCTCAAGAGATATTGCAGTTTCTCTTTCGAACATTTGAGCTCTTGGAAACTAGCCGCTTTGGGGTCTTTTTACCTCTTTTATACAATCCAGTATTAAGAGAGAGCAATGAAGAGGAGAAAATCTTGAGTGTAGGGGAGGAAGTGTTCAGGATTCCAGTGTGAACAAAGACACCATTCTCTGCCAAGAGCCTTCATAAACCTTCATTTAAATTTAAAACAAGCGGGCAAAATCAACTGTTGAAGTGCAAGAGGGAAGATTGAGTGCAAAGAAGGCAGTGAGATTTTAATCGCCTTGATGCTGTAAATGTGCTCAAAAGCACAAGAGGGCAGTGCAGTGCTAAATATCTCAGCGTCGACTGCTTGAAATGTACACTGACTTGCATCTAAACATGGCATTAAGCAAAGGAAAAAAGTCAAGCTCATAGGAACAAAAAATAAACAGGTGCTTATCAGGGGCTGGGAGGTTGGAGGAAAGGGGAAGGGTACAAGCATTCTGTAAAATGGATATTTTGGGAACACAGGAGTCTTGGGAGGATTATCTAAGACAGTGTATGGGAAGCGCCTGGGACCTAAAAGTGGCAGCATAACTGGTAACTCTTATTATTGCCAAACATTAATTTTATAGTACCTACCATTTCTGAACAAGTCAAGTAACACACAATCTGATTACAACAGCCGATAGTTCACTTTTGTCCGCATCACGGTTGAAAATTATAATTAGTTTAGCCCTTCCACATTCATTCTCATGCTAAAAAATCATCTAATGATGATAGAGATCAGTATAATCATTCAAATATAGAAATCAGAGTTCTAACGGAGCCACAGCAGATAAAAATGTCCTATTATGTATTAAGATGATGTTAAGGAAAAGTTTCTGAGTAGAACCCAGCAAGCCAAGAATCTATAATCCAGTTTTTCTTGTCAAATCCCAATACCTGATTCAATAACAATAGTCATGGTATTGACAATAGTCCTTATTTATCCAGTCAACAAGACTACTAAGCCTTAATTGATGAGAAGAATTCACCTGGGCATCCAGCAGTTATTCTGCACATAATGTCAGTCATGATAAATCACTGTGCTGTGGTTAAATCACTCAGCAAATAAATATTGGCTGGTAAGAGTATAGAGAAAAAAGCACCAAGGAATAGAAGGAGTCATGGAAGCTTCCTGGTTCATTAGAGATTATTGCATGAGAGTCTAACATTTAATAGCAGTTCAGAAAGATTTCTACCATCACTGCTGACCTGGACAAATCCAGTATTCAATCCAGTTCCATGTGGAATATTACTCAACCATTAAAAAGAACAAGAGAATGTCATTTGCAGCAACATGGATGGACCTAGAGATTGTGATACCGAGCAAAGTAAATCAGAAACAGAAAGACAAATATCATACACTATCACTTATACATAGACTCGAAAAAAGGAGTACAAATGAACTTATTTACAAAATAGAAGTAGAGTCACAGATGTAGAAAACAAACTTATGGCTACTAAAGGATAATAAGGGGAGGGATAAACTGGGAGATTGGGACTGACATATACACACTGCTATATATAAAATAGATAACTAGTAAGAACATACTGTATAGCACAGGGAACTATACGCCATACTCTGCAATGGACTATTATGGGAAAAGAATCTTTAAAAAGAGAGTATATGTGTATATGTATAACTGATTCACTTTGCATACACTTGAAATCAATACAACATTGTAAATCAACTCTATTGCAACAAAAAAATTTTTTTTTTTAATTTCAGAAAGTACAGTTGGAAAAAAAAAAGAAAAAAAGAAAGTACAGTTGGACCCAAAGACTGAATAAATACTCCAGACAGTAATCAGTGAGGTGGTCACAGTGAGTGACTTGAGCATGGTTAACATAGAACAGAATATAGAAAACACCTGTGTATGTGTGTTGAGTTGCTCAGTCATGTCCAACTCTTTGTGACTCCATGAACTGTAGCCCACCAGGCCCCTCTGTTCACAGAACTTTCCAGGCAAGAATACTGAAGCGGGTAGTCATTTCCTACTCCAGGGGATCTTCCTGACCCAGGGATGGCACTTGTGTCTCCTGCATTGGAAAGCAGATTCTTTACCCCTAGGCCACCAGAAAGCCCAGAAAACACCTCAGCTGGAAATTATTCATGTCCATTTAAGCTGGATTTTCCTTAATTTGTTACTTTTACATTTGATTACTATTTCTTTCTCAGGGAAATATGTGTACCTTTTTGAACATGGAGGCTGAACTAGCCTGAATAGCTCCTGGAAAAGTTTTTTGTAAAAAGGAAAGTGAACTCATTAAAAAAAAAGGGGG